>ML812183.1:40370-56256 GCA_009831015.1 Picea engelmannii
GAAAATGGAGATGAGAGAATGCATTGTGTTATATAACTACTTCTTCAATCAACAACTTGTTAAGCACAAAATGAGACAATTAACACTCATCTGTGAAATAATTAATATACAACTATCATAATGGAATTCCATACATTAGGTTGAACCATTTGATCGATGGTGATCATACATTAACTATCAAATTGATATGATCCGGACAATATGTCAGTATACCAATTAAATCATGTTGGTTGTCAATGATCGACCCCTTCCATGTTGAAGCTCCCCACACAAGTAGACCAATTTGTTTTCTCTCAAACCCATGATTTTGAACACTACGTATAATGGGTGAAGATCGTGTGAAGACCGCACAAAATTAGGCGTGAAGACAATGTGAAGTTGTGTTGATATTCAAAACATACCAAAAAAGAATGTTGTGTGTCTAAGATGGAGACCATTACCATCCCAAGAAGCCTTATCGAGACTCGTATCAGGTCCATGAGGTTGCGATCAATGAGGTCGCCCATATTTCACTCTGATTTCCATTATCCAAGATTGTAAGGTGATGGAGGTTGCATGGTTGGCGAGCATTAGCATGGTTGTATAACTCAGGTCAAATGGAGATATGAGGCAGTGAATGGTAGCATTGTTGGCGAGAACTAGCATGTGAGTGGAGATACGAGGCAACAAATGGAGATTATAACTAGCGAACAAGTTCATGCGAGCGAGCTCCAAGCCCCATGGTGGGTGCCAAAGTAAGTTTGATTTTCAGAAGGTGGATAAACGCTATCGCACGAGTTTCATTTTTATCTATTAACCATGAGAATGGAGATATCAACAAGTCGGGCAAGGATAGGTGCGAATGTACAACAAGTGGTGCAAGAATGCAAATGGCATGTCCAAACATGCGTGAGGAGAGAGTGGTTGCGCTGAATAGATTTTAGGGTTAGGGTTTTCGTCTAGAGCAACGTGAGAAAACCCTAAACTGGGACTGATATGAGCAACCTTAGAAGATTGCCAGGAGGTGAATAAACTAAGAAGAGACCAGAGAATCGATTAGACTATAACCTGGAAGAATGGACAGGTAGGAAAGAGGCATTTTCTGCACCCTAAGGGAAAGGAAATGCCAAGAGAAATCATGGAGTTAGGCCAGGCTTTGATACCACTGTCAAGCCAAGCATTGGGCATAAATCATAACTCCACACTGATGTTTATTGCATTAGCTTGTAGGTTAATAAATACATAAAATGGTGACTCTTGGTATTCCATAGCTGAAGGCATTTCCTATCACCTACGACTCTTCATATTTGTAGTTATTTGCATAGGAAACAAAATTCCAAAGATTACGTGTCCAACATTATGAAAATAATAAATTTCTTATGGAGTACTCTAATGGCCAAGAGGGGTATCTGGGTATGTGACAAGAAAGAAAAACTTATAGACATGATGCATCTTTGGCAACTAAAAGCATATATAGTTCCATGCTAAAATGGTAATAAATAGAGTAAAATGCACAATATTGCATCCACACATAAGCTCATTGGAAAATTTGAGTGCAGAGTGGCTCAGAGAAGCTTTGGATGTGCGCATGTCTGTCCATTCTTAGGCCAAGGAGTTGCTTCTCACATCTAACATGTTGTTTTGCATGAAAATCATAAGTGGGTCTACGAGCAGCTGGATGCCATTGTGAAGCCATCAAATGTACGCAATGTGCTGAAAGAAACCATATTTGATAACAAAGAACACCAATGGCTGCTACAACTGATCATTCTTAGCATTGGTTTTATTGGGAATATGATGGGAAATAGGTAACTATTGAGGGCTCGGACAACCTTCGACAACTGTAAGGAATCCATAAAGAAGAAAAAGGTGCAGAGTCCATAAGATTGCTAGAAGCCTAGATTGGACAAGTGTAATTCTGTATTGAGGCGAATACGAGAGAAGTTGTGGACTCCCATGAGTGGGAGAAAAAAACCAATCCAAGCTCAATTCTTCGAAGTAATGTATGGATCCATGGCAATGACGATATTCGTCTACAATGTGCTTGTGGCTACTTTGTCCTTTAAATAACAATGATTGCTTCTAGCTCCTCATATGAGTGTGTGTTGGTGTTTGCTCTTCATGGTTTGCACCATAATACAATAAAAATGATCAATAGGAGAATAAGCAAGGGCCTCTAGGCTCCATTACAAATTCTTGATAGTGTCGATGTGACAATTCAACACTTATCCAATGTGGTGAACATTTTGATAATTTGCAAACCCAGTGACGACTGATGAGTGGATGGAAAAAATGGTTTTCCAAAGCTAGTGGTTTATAATCGCTAGGTATTGGACTACCCTTCTCCTAATACACGCCTTCAACATAATAAGATCTCGATTGTGAGGTTTTATGTGAGCATTATGAAAAACTTTGTTAATTGATATTAGTTAACCCATTTTCTTTAAAAACATTAAGGAAGAGAGTCTTCTCATCCTCAAGAGTCTAGATATTCTCCATCAAACATTCTTAGGGTTATCATAGCTAAGGTGTTTAAGACCCTTGTTTCTTTAGTTGGGTGATGATGAGTTTCATATTGAAACCTTACTTAGTATGAATTTTGTTTTTCTTTTTTTCTAAACACTTGATGTGCCAGGGACCATCAAGTTTTTTTGTGTAGGTTTAAACATCCAAGAAAGGAAGGCTCCCATTCACTTCCACATCCAAGGTGAATTTATTGTGCTTGGATTGATTACTAATATGCTTTGTGAATTTGTCCAAATTCTCTTGGCCATGGGGCCAATTAGCATAGGCGTTGTCCACAAATCTCAACCACGATTTTGGTTGGAGAGGGGACGAGCTAAGAGATTTTTCCTCAAAATACTCCATAAACAATTTACAACCACAAGGGAAAGTGGTGATCCATTGCCACAGGACTAGTGTTTCATATATCTCTCTTAGAATTGAAAGATGTTGACCCCAAGCACATTTCCACCAATTTCGTAGTCCCTTGCTAAATGACCCTACGAGTGACCTCAACAACAACATCGATAGGAATATTCAGAGAGAGAGAGAGACCACATCAAAGCTTACGAGGAGATCATCTAGTTCAACCTTCATATTGTCAATTTTGTGAATTTGTGAACAAAGAAAATCGAATCTTTTAAAATACATTGAATATTACCCACCAAACACTTGAGTCTATTTGCCAAATACTTCACAAGCCTATAAGTGCACAACTCACTTATGTTGACAATTGGTTGAAGGAGAACCCTTTCGTTGTGAATCTTTAGGAGGTCATAGATCATGAGAATTGGTGAGCTATGTTTGGAATTTGAAAAACATTCCTCGAATAGTTTTTTATGATTTTAAAACTATTCCCAAACATTTTGACAATTTGCCTTTTTTTAATAGGTAGTGAAAAATATAAAGCGTATTTAACAAGCAAAATTGTCGATATGACTAAATATGAGAAACATTAGTTTAATGCTTAGACAAAGTTGTTTCTAGTGTGTGCAACTACAACAAAGTGGATAATGTTACAATTTCCCAATCAATATGTATAAAGTGTAGTCTAAACATTCTATGATTTGACACTTTTATGACTATATTTTTTACCATTTTTACCCAAAATCCAACTAAATTTTTAAAAAAATTGATGAATCTCAAATATAAGTTATTGAGATTTATTACTCTAAAACGACTATTAAATCATTTTATTAATTTATTTAAAGTCTATTTATTTTATCTATCTACTATTATATTTTATATCTTAACCCGAGCATACTCTTTTCTATCATTCTTACAACTAATATGTCTCCACTCATATGTCGCTGATGATAAGTAGAGTATCCACTTAAAACACTGAAAATTAATTTAGTAAATACACTCACTCAATTTATAGATTCAAAGGTATAATTTTAACAATAAAAACTCACAAATTAACCAAAAATTATATAGTCCAATTCGAATGAAGATTACCCGAAAAAATATCAAAATCGTATCACGTTTAGACTTCTCCGTATGTATGACCCATCCGTATAAATAATAGTAACGTAGTCGTTTAAGCTTTCCTTCTAGAATGCTCTGTTAAATAAGTGGGACATCGTACTCCGTTTAGTTTTGCGTTTTTCAATATCCGGGTCTGTAGATTTTCTTGCGAGCCATTTTAAGACGATTTTTGTGAATTCAGGGCCGACATTTGATTAAGCACAGAGGTTAGTACCGGGTCCAAGGTTCGAATCCTCCGAATAAGGGAATTCAAAGGAGTCCGAATAAGAGAATTCAAAGGAGTTAGGGTTTTATAGGAAGTGGGGTTTCTGTTTCTCCTTTGTTTTCAGAGCGTGGAGATGGCAGGCAGGGAGGTCCGGGAATACACAAATCTCAGCGATCCGAAAGGTATGTAAACCCTGCTGCTTTGTATGGAACAATTTTCGCGGGTGTTTTTAATGTACGAATTCGCTTGTGAAATATCAATCTGATGGCTTTTGGACGAGTTATAAGGTTGCAGATAAATATATTCAACTTTCAGTGTAAATTTGTGTTATGGCTTTTCTGAATTGTTTGTTCGTAAAAATATTGAATATAAGACTTTCGTAGGGTTTTATGATGAAATTTTGCAGAGAACTGCACTACAAATTTAAATAAAATTTTTCTCATAGGTTTATAATGTATCTTCTTGTTTGAAGATATAAGTACACGACTTCTTATCAAATTTTAATATTTGCCATGTATTTATGCTGAAATATTTGTTTGTAGATAAGAAATGGGGTAAAGGAAAAGATAAAATCGATGATGAAGATATTGCGTTCCAGAGAATGGTGGCAAAGGTTAGTGAACCGGCCCAGCTGTATGATCTGTATTTTGCTACCTCTTCATTTCGTTCATGAAATTTTAGTATATGAACTGTGTTTGATATTTTTAATGAGAATATTTGGGCAATAATACCTCCGAACAGAGACGTTGTACATTTAATTCGCTGCATTGGCGGGCCGTCGAGTTGCCCGGATTTTCACCGGGTTTCAGATACGGGTTTTCTAGTGGGGCCTGTCCCGGGGTTTCAACCCGCGTCATCCTACAGGCGCGAACTCGTTGCTAGACCACAACCCAAGTATTAACCTTTTGACTTATTACTGGGAAAAAGAGAAATATTTGGGGCTAGGTATTTAAGAAGGAAAGGTTGGATAAAACACGATTCTAATTGTATGATCATTTGTGTTAAACGGGTCTTGCTTCTATAGTAAAGCAGGGGTGTTTCATACCTCACCATGGTTCAAATCCCCCAGAGACACGTTTTGCTGTTTTGCCCAAATCCCCCAGAGACACGTTTTGCTGTTTTGCCCATCGTGCAGTGTTTTGCTTGTTCAAGTGGTTTGTTTTATGTGGTTGTCTTGGGGTCAGGTTCAAGTCTTGGGCAACTTTGGTGGAATAGATACCCCACGTGCAGTATCTTGCTTGTTCAAGTGGTTTGTTTTATGTGATTGTCTTGGGGTCAGGTGCAAGTCTTGGGCAACTTTGGTGGAATAGATACCCCCATCTGCAGCTTCTCAGTCGAGTGTTTTAGGCTAGCTACACTTCATTGCAATGCTCACACAGTGGGAAGGGAAAATTTATTGTAGTGATAATTGAAAGCATCTTGTCAAAAGGGAATTTATGGTCATTTGATATTGTGAAGAATTGGAAAGAATCAAATCGAGAGGGGCATTAAGTGGGCAAAACAATAAATTAAATTAAATGATAGTACTAAAAAATAAAATCATAACATTTAAGTTTGCTTAATATCTTGATAACAAACAAATATATATATAATTAGGTGGGCAGAACAATAAATTAAATTAAATGATAGTACTAAAAAATAAAATCAGAACATTTAAGTTTGCTTAATATCTTGATAACAAACAAATATATATATAATTGCATGATAATAAAAATAAAATAATAACATTTTTCTAATATATATATATATATATATATATATATATATATATATGTTTGATGTGAATGAAAAATGAAATAATACCATTCTAGATTTATTTTAATATGGGATCTATCAAATGTGCAAAGAAGAATGTTATCCCTTTGAAGTAAAAGCATGTAAAAGCACAACCTTTAGAAGCCATGTTTTAACCCTCACAATTGAAGAAATCGAGTAAATGAAGAGGAGTTTGGAGAACCTTTTCAATAGAGGCAGTAAAACTATAAAAAGAATAACAAAGTTGGGAGCAACAAGAACATGTGCAAACAAATATTATTATTTTGGGAAAAGAGGCCATATTACTTGGGATTGCAAAATCCAATGTGTTGGATGTACTCAAGATAAGATAAGATAATTTTATTAATGTCTAACAAGATGACCACAAATAGGTCAAAGGGATTGCTAAGTACAATAGTGTATAATACAAAGTGGGAGTGTAGAGGCCGCACCTATAAAATGAAACTAAAAGCAACAAGGTAAAAGCATATATAAACTATGCTATACTAGAAAATATTTTTGTTACATCGAGAGTAGTGAGGTGCTCTACAACCCAGCATGGGGGAGATGTGACAATGTTGTCACATAATATTACGTGATAAAAAATAAATAAATAACTACATACGTACATGGCAATATCCAACAAATTAAATGAGTATAGATCCATCTTAAACTTGGATTTATTATGCACTGAGGGATTTGAGGATAGATGACTGATTTGAGGTTGCAGAGAAGAAATTGATGATTGATGATTGATCTGAGGATCTTGAAGAGTGGAAGATCTCGTCTAGGATTTGTCTCCCCGACTAGATGAGGTAGCCGTGTGTCGAGATTTGGATGAAGCCCCTTGCCTCCATGTGTTGTGCAAACTGCCTCGAGATCTAAGACGACACCCTTGTATAGGCCTCACCGGTTGGGCTCAGATGGTCTCTTTTATCCTCACTGGTCTAATGGCTGATGAAATGCTATTGTTTGGTTGCCTCTTGGTGCTTTTGTCTAATATGAGCACTGGAAAGAACGAAGTGATCGGCTTGTAGGTGTCCAATTAGGTGCAGGTGGTTGAATAGAGTGAGATGAAAGTTGATGGCTTTTGACATTTAAAGGGCTAGGCATCTCTGCTTTAGGAACCAAAAGAAGATGGATAGTGAAAAGACAATGAAACTGCCCTCTAATATCGTAATATACGGGACACCTAAAGATAAAGTGCTCCTTCGTCTTAGGCTCCTAAAGATGGCAGATCTTGTTGTCTTGTGTGATATGATGAGATTCAAACAAGAAAGAGGTTGATGATTCTAATGAGGATGATTTTTTGTTTTGCTAATGTGGTGGACTATGTCCTAGTCAACTAGAATATGGTTTAGTACATTTGCCAGTTTTCCATCACCTCCTTCTTCCAATCGACCTTGTATCCTCTCATTTTTCCTTTGCGGTGATCCTCTTGCTGCCCTCACCCTCCCTCCCTCCTCATGTCCTCTTTGTACCACCATATTCTTTGATGATGGGGATTAGGATGTCTACATTGCTTGCCTCTCTCAAGGATATTAGGTGATGGCTTATAGCCTCACTTTACTAGCCATCATCAAGGAGGGGAGACACCACTATCCCAAAGTCTTATGTTGTTTCGTAGACTTTCAAAAAGCCTTTGACTCAGTACTGTGGGAGGCCATGCTCTAGAGACTCAGAGACATTGGTATCTTAGAGATTCTTATTATTGCTATTATGTGGCTCTATGAGGCAATCTTGGATTGCCTCTCATAGTGCACAGATTATTAGACTTCATTAGGAGCATCATTGGGGTGAAGTAGGGGTGTCCTCTCTCATCCACTCTATTTGGCATTTACATAGACGAGTTTATGATTCTTTCTTGCTTAAGCACATCTAGCCAGGGGATGATTATCTCCTTTACCATGTCTTGATCTCCATACTCCTTGCTAAGCTAATGATTTGGTCCTCTTGGGCTTCACACTTGAGGGTCTACAGAGACAATTGGAAGCTCTCACATTGTTTTGTGACTTGCAGGAGTTGACAATCAACCTTGGGAAAAACCAAGGTGATGATCTTCAACTGCTCGAAGAAGTCCCTTTCAGGTTTCCACTTTTACTTCAATGGGGAGAAGGTTGAGGTGGCCATTGCATACATATATTTGGGAGGTTGGATATACCATCTATAAATATCCTTCCTAATAATCCCATTCATCTCCTACTTATTAGGCAAGAGATGGCCACAGGCATCCAAAGAGTACCTGAATGGGGGAAGGTGATCTATCAATATCTCAATTGTATGAAGGAAACAAGAGTATGAATGGTGATCTATCGATATCTCAATTGTATGAAGGAAACAAGAGAACTTTGAATACCAACAACACGCTCTGCCAATTGGGGGCCCAAATGGGGAATAGTCTCTAAAGAACAACATGCCAAATATGGGTATCGATCTCTGCTTGTCACCAAGTCGAAAAATATTTGAAGGAGATGCAACAACTCTATCGGTCTGAAGATAGTCTTGACCCTAAAGGGGTGTGCCGCAAACTCTGCCAAGATGATGGGTTGGGGGACCATCCTCTTGCATCTGACGATGCAACAGAGTAAAGGGTTTCCTTCTTTCGACGACGACATTTCTGGTCTTTGGAATACACGTCCAATTTCTGGATTAGCTTCTTCAAGAGATCCTTTACCATGCTTGAACTTGAGCCTGATTATCATTCACTCCTGCAAATCATGTCAAACCTGCTCTGATACCAAACTTGATTTGATATTACTAACTTGATTGCAAATAATTATAAACGGGAATTGACTTAGCTCAACTTTTAAAACACTTAATGAACAATTGAAAGGTTGAATTGAAGAAATGAACAACGTAAAATAAAGAGACAAGAAACAACAAGGTTGTTAACAGAGTCACAAACAAAGCTACAACAATCAAGGCATTTTAGATGGATGGGATTTTTACAGCAGTTTCATTTGGTCATCAGATATAAAAAAGGTATACAAAATAAAGTTGCCAACATGCTATCAAGACCTTCTATTAATGCATCTATTGTACTACAACATAATTCTTTAGCTCATGAAAGTTATGTTGAACAATATGCTAGAGATGAAGGATTCATAGATGTATATGAAACATTAACCCATGGGACTTAGGTGGAAAAATTAGATTATCATGTGCATGACAAATTATTGTATCATCTTGGTAAATTATGTATTCCCAAGGATGAAAGAGTTCATGTAGTCAAAGAAGCCCACACTTCTCTCATTTCTAATCATTTTGGGGTAGGCAAAACAATAGCTTAGTTGCAACGGTATTGTTACTGGCCTTAGATGAATGAATCTGTATCCAAGTATGTAAAAGGGTGTGTCATGTGTGCCACTAGTAAATTAAGGAATAGGAAATTGGGATTGTATACACCACTTCTTGTACCCTCTCAACCATGGGAAAGTGTGTCTATGGATTTTGTGGGGGGTTTACCTATGTCTAGAAAAGGTCATGATTACTTGTATGTGGTAGTGGATAGATTCAACAAAATGTGTATTCTAATGCTTTGTAAGAAGTAGGTCATAGCTGAACAAACTACATATATGTTCTTTCAGAATGTTTGGGTTCATTTTGGGTTACCCACATCTATTATTTCAGATCGAGACTCCCGGTTTCTTGGAAAGTTTTGGACATGTTTGTAGGAATTGATGGACACCAAGCTGAAGAAAAGCACTTGATTTCATCCACAGACCGATGGACAGACAAAGGTGGTGAACATAACAATGGTACATTTGCTTCGGGGATATTGCAGTAGACATCCTAAAATTTGGGATGAGCATTATGTACAACATGCCTACAACCATGCCATGCATTCTTCTACACAAAGATTGTTGTTCGAAACTTGTTTTGGATATCTGCCTAAGATTCCTTTGGATATTGCTTTCGGGAAAGATGTTGTCGTGGATGGACAGAGTGACGTAGACAAAGCCATGAACTTCATTTAGAAAATCCAATTGGTGCATTAGGCAATATAGGAACAGTTGGAGAAGAGCCAAGCCAAGTACAAGGCAAGGCATGATAAACATTGGGCGGATCATCATTTCCAAATTGGTGATCAAGTTTGGTTACATATCAACAAAGACATGTTGAAAGGTGAAGGTAAAAAGCTCAAATCCATCTGGTATGGTCCGTTTACAATTTTGGAGAAGATTGGTACTAATGCTTTCCGGTTAGATTTACCTCCATACATGGAGAGATGTATTTAGTTGTAAATGTTGAGAACTTGAAACTGTATGAACATCCTATGGTCATGGATCAAGACGAGAGTATTCAAGTTCCTTATGTTGATGATTTTGCTCCTGAATATTTAAATGAGTTACAGGAAGATGCTATTCCTGACAGGAAGATAAGGACCTCATGCAGGGGTGAGGTGGAGTATCTTCGTGTGGGTATTAAAGGAGTACATCCGAGCAAAGCATGGTGGATGGAAATTGGGAAAGTGAGGGAGCTGTACCCTCTCACTTATTTGCTGAGTAAGTCAGACTTTTGGTTTTCCAAAAGCTTCCAGTGAGGAGGATTGATCCAGGTGGATCTTTTACCGATAAAAATTGATGGTTTCAAATGCTAATGAAAATGTCTCCATGATGTAGAGCTCGGCAAGAGCTTTCCAATGCAACTTTAACGGGCTCAAATGGACATCGTATGAGAAAGTTATGACCTTTTGAAGTTTTGGTCAAACATGCAAAATATGAGTAGGTCTAACATGTGGTCGTACAAATGTTGACATGGAAGTATGAATGCTAACATGGCATGCTGACTGGGTTGTATGGATGTTGACGTGGTATGATGATGTGGCAGACTAATTGTGCAGCCGCAACGTGGACCAATCAGGAGCTGCCAAGTTGCAGCCTCAAAATGGCTATGGAGGTCGGATCACATGGTTGGCGGGTTTTGAACCCCGACCTCGTCGGAACCAAACCAACAACCTGCCGTTAGGCCAACGACCATTTGTTGTAATTGAAAACAGAACAAACTTTATTTAAAGTTTACGTTCAAACATATGTTCAAAATTGGGTGTCGGCGTGGGTCGACCCTGCGACTTCCTTGCCAAGGTCCAACGGTTTAACCAACACGACAATGGTTGGTTTAATTTGGCGGAACAATAATAATTTATTTGAAGTGCAAATTTTACCAAGCTCTGAAAAATCCCAACGGGCGGAGGTTCGACCCCTCGACCTCCCATTATATAACCTGACGTATTCACCACTGTGCCATAGGCTAGGAACTTGAAAGGATTGACCTGAGAGTGTTAATTAAACAAAAGTTTTTCTTGTGTAAATTGAAGAAGTGAGGTTTTGAGGCCATTTCTTGACAACCCGAGAGTGGGAAGTGGTTTTTCTAGAGTGCCACTACTGCTGTAATAGACTTGAAGACAAGTTTGGTTGCAGGATGGAGACCAAATTGATGTAATTAAGCATTTGACATCTTAATGGAGCAGTCACTCATTGGAAGCGGACTCAGAGACGTAGCCTAAGATGGGTGAACTCCGTTAACAACCATGTTGTTTCTTGTCTCTTTATTTTTTGTTGTTCATTTCTTCAATTCAACCTTTCAATTTTTCATTAAGTGTTTTAAAAGTTGAGCTAAGTCAATTCATGTTTATAATTATTTGCAATCAAGCCAGTGATATCGGATCAATAGATTATGCAGAATTTGTTATAGACAAAAGATAGAGACAAAGGAGCATTTTATATTCAAATGCCCTCTCTATTGTGAGATACGCGGGCGACTCCATTGCTTGCCTAGAGAGTCTTGTAACTCCCTCTCCACCTTATTTTGATATCTAGAGCAATAGTGCTTACCATTGTATCTAGGAGAGGCACTTAGGCTTAGAGCTCACATCCTAAACTTTATTTGTATATTTTGTTTTATAATACAAGTGTACAGGATATTCTCGCAACTGTTCCACAGAAAAATACGGGCTTTGATAGTTGTCAAATAATCTCTAAAATGCAAGTTGTAGCATGTAAAGGAGGTTGCATTATTTTTTGACTTTTATTTGAGATTTCATTTTCTTGTAAATGAATTTCTAGGAAAGGTTCTTTAGGTATAACCTTTCAACATCGTGAGAGGAGGTGGAGACATCGTGAGGCTTTGAAGTTGGATAGTTTTATTCCTTTTTTTCTATAAGCATTTAATATAGAAGGGTTAAGATTGGGTTCTTACTGAATACAATAAGGTTTTAAAGGTTGATTCTTCCTCCATAAAGAGATGAAATGACAAACAAACTTTGATATTTTACAACTAAGCAAGTTATTTGACTTTCTTCCCCTTTTTTGTAAATAATCTTAATTTGTTTAAAGAAAGCAAATATATGATTTTTTTTCTTTGTAAGCACTTTGAGTAACTTGTTGAAATATGTAAAATATCCCTTATAAGGGTTGCGAAAGAAGTCCAATACGATAGGAAATTTATTTGGAAGCCAATTGAGTCAAAGTAGAGGAAGATTATTGGGGGGCATATTAGCGCAATCTTGTGCTATAGCTTTTAAAATTGCCTCACCAAACACTTCAGCTTTTTAGTTTCTCACATAAATGGCCTTGATGTGGCCTATGTTAATTGTGGTTTTCACTTGCCTTATATTATTACATCTTTAAAAATAATCACCTAATTTTTTAATGGCCCAAAATTGAGGTCTTGATGAGTATCATTCTGTTGGGAGAAGATGCTAAGATGTCTTCAAAGTTACATAAATTTTTTCTTTTGGATGTCAAGTCAAATGGTTGACAAACAAAGACGATTAGAAGTAGTATTATCAATGGCCATGTAAACCTTGCTTTCAAAAGAAGTATTTACAATTATTGCATATTCAAGATATTCACCTAGTTCCTAATGTATTGATGTTTTTACAAATATAAATGAACAATAACATTTGAAGCATATTGTTCGTTAATATAAACCAACCACCTTTTGAAGGAATGCTTGGAAGGGGTGAAGATTTAGAGGGAACGACAAGAATTGTGAAATGAATGGAATTTTTCAAATTTTTGTGCATTCTTTTGAATTTGCTTGGTTTGGAATTTATCCTGTTTCGCTACCTCCCAAATTAATCCTTTAATTTTATCATCTTCTTCTTACCTCTCAACCCCCCCCTTTTTTTTCTCTTTAGTACATGGTTTTAATCATTAAATCCCAAATTATTCCTTTAATTTTATCATCTCCTTCTTATCTCTCAACACCCCCCCCCTTTTAACTTTAATCTCTTTAGTTCATCATCTTAATCATTACACCCTTTACTATTTTCTCCCTTGTTTTCCTATTCTTTCCTCAACGATCATCGTATCCTAATATATCATTTTAATATTCTAATTCAATCTAATATTCTATTTAATATATTTTAATCTTAATAACGTCTCTAAAATGACGACTAATTCATTATTTCACCTAATTTCCCTTATTTCTCCTCAACGGTAATCTTCTAATCCTCTCCCTTATATATACTTTTCATGACCACTCAATTCTAACATCTTATAGTTTCTAGTCCCCGATGATGGGTGGCAAGAGATATTAACCTCTACTTGTAACCCTGACGAGACTAGACTATTTTGGGAAGCAAGAGAAACCCTAAAACGTTGGATAATAACCTTAGGAGACAAGTCGACTCAAGAGAATATTTATTATTGAGTTATTAGCCTCCAGAAGTAGAAGTCGGCCCGATTAGGTCACTTGGAGGACTATAAATAAGAGGGCGCTAGATCTCATTTGTCACTCTCACTCTCACAACTGCATAAGACTAGTGGTGCGCAAGTTTGGAGAGGAGCTGCAGCTGCAACTGGCATTTCGGTTTTGGTTTGAACTTTCTGCTTGGTACGCTAGCTCTGGAGAGAGGTACGCTACCTTGGTTGGCTATTGGTTCTAGGGTTTTCTTCCAAAATTATTCTCTCTGTCAAGGTTAAGGTGCTCGGGGGTGGCATTTGTGCCTATGGTTGGGTGACAATATTGAGATATTGTCTATGGTGAAACGAGCACACCTATTTTTCTAACAGGTTATGGGCCCACACTATCTTCGGACAGTCTAACCGTTGGAAGATAGATTGGGAGGATTTGCTCAGTTACAATTGCAGTTGCAGTCAAAGTTTCGTTGTAGCAATGAAACCCTAACACTCTTGTTAAGGCATCTTAAGTGAAGAGCTTGACCTAATTCCTGGATAGCCTAGCGCGCCCTAGCCTAGCGCATCTCCTGGTACTCTTAGCAAGCCAAGACATCAAGTTTGAGTTTTTGGTCAAAATCAAAGGTTGACCAAGTCAAAGTCAAAGGTTGCCCAAGTCAAAGCAGTCATGACTTATTCTATGAAGTCAGAAAACAAGTTAGAAAGGGCTTCTAACTTCAGAGCATGGAAGAGAAGGATTGACCTCATCCTTGCCAAGAATAAAGTGTTGGATATCGTGAAAGGCAAGATCATGGAGCCACAGTTTGAAGCGGGAAAAGAGAAGGAACCTTAGAACGTTGCTATTATGGAGAAGTTCAAGGACAATGACATCAACGCTATGAGTATCATAGTGGACTCTGTAAAAGACCACTTGACACCCTACATCTCTCATCTTGACTCATCTAAGAAGATGTATGATGCCCTAACTAACCTCTTCTCAGTCGAAAACATTGGACAAGTAATTAGTATGAAGAATGAGCTCCATGACATGAAAATGAATGATGATGATAGCATAACATCATACTTTGTGATAATCTCTCAGTTAAGAGATCAACTACAAGCTATTGAAGAAATCATTTCAGAAAAGGAATTGGTAAATATAGTACTCAATGGCCTTCCCAAGACGAGATGCATTTGCCGCAAGCATGAACACAAGAAAGGAGTATCCTACATTTGAAGGACTTTGGACCTACTGTGCACAAGAAGAATCAAGGATTAACGCAAAGGAGAAATCCCAAAAGAAATATGATGATCAAGGCTTCATAGCAAAATTCAAGAATTTCAAGAATAAGAGGAAGTTTGGCTTAAGGAATAAACCAAATCAAGAAAAGGATATGTCAAAAATACAATGCTTCAACTGTCGAAAATATGGTCACTACAGGAACCACTGTCCTGAGTTAAAGAAAAGGAAGGAAACGGACAAAGTAACAATTGCTGAAGAAAGGGAACCCTCAAAGAAAGCCAGGCAGGATAAAACAAACTTCTTCTTCTAGTCAAGGTAACAATATTCTTCTATAACATAGTTCTTGTACATACCATGTTTACATAGTTCCTGTACATATCATGCATATCTATTTCTTAGAAGAAAAGATGGTCAGTGAAACAACACCTATGAAAGAATAACAAGATAAGGATTGCTATTACGATGACTACAAGAAGATGAAGTACGTTGGCAAATTCTTGAGGAATCTATTATATAAGTAACAATTGCTAGATAGGCCGAAATCAGAATCAAAACATGAAGAGACCCAGAAGGGGTCAAATCAGAGAGAAGTCACTAATCAAGAAGAAATTAGAATAAGACTTGTGACACTTTGCAGAAGGCAATAAGGATGCAAACGAAAGCATGGACTCTCTTAGATGGAGGGAGCTGATTACAGAATTCCAAAAGAAGAGCATGCATTCATGCATGAAGCAAGGATTAGGAGGGAGCTAATACTAAATGATATGATCCATTGAAGGATCCGTGAAGATTATGAAGTATTTGTCCATGTTCCCATTGAAAGTAGCAGCCATGATAAGCAACATGTGTTCAGTTTGACTCTAGAAGAAGTCTTAAGTATCCTTGGTTGTCCATCTACATCCATGTTCCTATGATGCAAGGAAGAAGTTGGAATCTTTAGGAAGGAAGGGTATGGAATCTATAGAAGACTCCATGGACCCAAAAGCTAAAGAGGAACACGAGGAAGAACATGAAGATTCCAAGAAAGAAAGGAAAGCCAGAACTGTTGAGATTTGGGTACTTTGGAAAGTGGTCCCCATGTGCTTATGAGTC
>ML812183.1:68249-92917 GCA_009831015.1 Picea engelmannii
TTACCTAATTTCCCTTCTTTCTTCTCAACATTAATCTTCTAATCCTCTCCCTTATATATACTTTTCATGGCCACTCAATTCTAACATCTTATAGCTTCTAGTCCCTGATGATGGGTGGAGTGTCCACTTGAAATGTTGGATGTTTTGAAACTACCTACACAGTATTTATCCATAAATCTCATACATAATATTTATGATCATGCTTGGTGTTGTTGCTCTTATTCCAAGATGTTAGATTTCTCTCTTGGTAAAGTTGTTATTCTATCATTCATCATGGTTGGGATTGTTGTTATTCGATTATGACAAACTTACAAACTTTGTGCTTGGCTATTGCAAGTTTTTCTTGGCTAAATATAGAATTGTTCAGGTTTTCTATAGGCATGGTCCCATCATACCATTCCCCTAATCCACAAATTAGGTTCTAGTGATGTCCCAAACGACTACCAAATGATCATGGTAGGCCACACATTCTCTAAACTCTATGCTATCTCCCTTCATCTTCAACGTTCATAGGAACTCTAGAGGAGACACCTTTGGGCTAAAGGACAAGCAAGTTTCAAACCAGGGCATTAGACCATTGACCATGCCCTCACTCTCTGTGCTATCATTGAGGAGGTGAGACATCGCTCCTCGAAAGTCTTTTGTTGCTTTGTAGATGTTCAGAAGGTGTTTGACTCAGTCCCAAGGGAGGCCCTATTCCAGAGACTTAAGATATTGGCATCTTAGAGATCCTCATCACAACTATCATGCATCTCAACAAGTTTGCTATGGGCTGCTTTCGCACAACACACAATGTTAGATTTCATCCGAGGCCATCGTTGGGTTGAAGCAGAGTTGCTCTCTTTCCCCAACTTTATTTGGAATCTATATAGATGATCCTATCTGCGTGAGCATATCTAGCCCAAGGATGGTTATCTCCTCCACCATGTCTTTATCTCCGTTCTCTTATTTGTTGACGATGTAGTCCTCTTGGTATCCACCCCTGAGGGTTACAAAGATAACTTGATGCCTTATTTAGTTTCTGTGATCTTTGACAGTTGACGGTCAACCCGGATAAAACCAAGGTCCTCATAGACTACCACTTTTTCTTTAGGGGGGTAGAGATTGAGATCATCATCACTTACACTTATTTGGGGGTTTTGTTTTTATGACCTAGATTTGGTTCGAGGAAGGCTCCCTAATCCAGGATCGACAAGGGGTATGGCTCTCTCGCTTTTCTGGAGCGACAATGTTTCAAGAACCACTTCTATGACTTATCGTCCAAGATAGAACTCATATCCTGAGTTATCTACGACTAGGAGGTTTGGGGGCCTAGTTTACTGGAGTTGGATTGGGCCATGATAGAAAGTTTAGGTCCTTATCCTCTGTCGCATTATCAAACGCAAGAGGACAATTCCCTTGTGCATTGTATAGGTGGGGTTTGAGGCTCACCCTTTTGGGTCAAACACATTTGAATTGGTTTCACTTTTCCTATGCATTGTATAGGTGGGGTTTGAGGCTCACCCTGTTAGGGTCAAAGACATATTTGAATTGGTTTCACTTTTGTACTAGGTCTGGAGATTTGTTAACTCAACTATTGGTAGAGATTGTTCACCTTATCTTGTCTACTGCTCCTTGGAGGCCATTGCCTCGACCAATCCTTCGGGGCAAGTTCTTTGCTAGTTTGCGGAAACTGCGTGTTTACTTCAATCAATTTGCACATATTATCTCCTTCCCCCATTCAAATACTCTTTAGATGCTATTGGCTACCTCCTGTTGAACAAGCAGAAGTTGAATAGGATTACTAGAGAGGACATCTAAAGGCAACACATTCATGTGACATGGGTTACCCCTCTAGGTGGTTTGATGCTTAAGATGGCTTTGTATATAGAGCACTTCATGGAGCGGAGGGATGGCCCCATTGTCAGACCTCCGTACAGACTTGTCATTGGATGCATGCTCTTACGATCCCCCTAATCAAATGTCACGGGTGGATAGGATTTGCTAGCTTGGCCATCTTCTAGAGATTGAGACGAAGGAGCATTTCATCTTTGGTGCCCCATACGAGATCAGGGGGCAGTTTTACTACCTTTTTCAGGGAGTCCCATAACTCCCTTAGATACCTAGACCAACAGTGCCTAGCATTCTTCAAGAGGAAGGCCCCCAAACTCCACTTGCAATCACTTTGGCCACGCCCCCCCAGATCAGACACTTCCAAGATGTTACTTCTTTCTCTCCAGTGCTCCTGTAAATAAGAGCACTAGGGTAGGCAAAAAACAACACCATTCTTGCCACTAGATCCATGAGATTTGTGAGATCCTCGGTGATCACTAGTGCCCAGCCAATGAGACCCATATGGAGATGTCATCTCAAATATAGAAATAGCTCACACAACACTAGCAGATATACAAGCTCCTCTTGATCTCGATGGTAGGTGTCATCTTCTAGACAATGGGGCATGTCGTAGACAAGCTCTTCCAGTGCTTCTAGGTCCTTTGGTTAGTCATATAGTAGTAGTTTCTTCTCCATGACCTTGGATGTTAGGAGAGTCATTGAGGTCTCTAGTTGAGAGGTGGGGTGTGACTCCTCCAACCCCTCCTCCTCAGCCTTAGGTGGTGTTAACCCCTAGGTTTTCTCACTTGCAAATCTCAAGGGTTAAGAGCCAACATGTCTTATTTGGCTGGCATTCAGTTATTTTTCCCAGAGATAGCTTGGCGTGAGCCAAGGTTGGTTCTCGTATGAGTTCAAGTATAGGATTGGTTTTGTGGTGTTCCTTGATTCAGAGACAGGAGTTTGCACAAGTCTTCATGGATAGAGAGAGATGTCTATTTTTAGAATATTCCCTACTTTTTAGGAGACGGAGATTGGAGGTCCACATGGTAGTTTCAACCATATATTCAAAGTCCTTGCGAGCTCACGATTCCAGTGAGTCTTTTTCAGACAACATGCGAGCACTTACTATTTTTAACAGTTGGAGTTCTAGGGCTGAGATGATGATTCTGAGCACATATCCAGGTTCCTTGAAGAAAATCGAATCCAATGAACCCATTTTCATTGCCATGCTATGGGATTCTATTTTTAGAAGTGCCTATTTTTAGGCGTACTATATTAGGCAAGGTTTTCCTAGTAATCTTGGACATTTTTGGTCTTTTCATATTTTTTCATCGGTCTGCTATTTTTAGCAAGGCTATTATTGGTAGGTGTGGTCGCCATGCATGGTGACATGTGGCAGGTCCAGTCTGACATTGATAGCTTCAAAGTGTGACATATGGCGCATGCATGTAGTTGAGATGAGTAGGCGCATGGTTGGCATTACTAGTTGGTGTGCTCAAGTTAATTGAAGAGTTATTTTCACTTCTCCCACATATCTCCTTATCCCTCCTACTTCACTCCCTCTCCCATACTTCTCCTCCTTCCCATGCACATATCTCCCTATTTCTTAGTGCGTCTCTCACACATGCGCATATCCCTTATTCTCTTCTCTCTTCCTAAATCCATGTGCTTTTCTCCCTAATTCCTAGCGCTTTCTCCTATTTCCGAACGCAATTCCCTATTCCATAGCACATTCTCCCTATTTCCTCATGTGCATTCTCCCTATTCTCCTCATGCGCATTCCTCCCTATTTTCTAGCACATCTTCTCGTATTCTCCTCATAATCCCCTATTTTCTAGCGAAACTTACCTTTTTCTTTCCCATGCGTGTGCTATTTCCGCCTTCTTCCATGTGCACTCACCTTCCTTTTTCCCATGCCATATCTCCATGGCCTAGGCGCATGGATCCTCCCATTCTTTAGTTATATTCCGGTTAACTCATAGCGCATGGAGGCCATCTGGACTCATCTTTCAGACCACAACAATTATATAGAGGTGCATGGCTACTCCACTTTACTTCTTCCTTCAATGCGCCTTGCTTGAGGAAAGCTATTTTAAGAGATGTGCCCTCTTGGATCTATATATTGAGGTTTTCTCCATTGGTTCTTGGTCGATTTCTTCAACAGCAGCAGCAACAGACTCTCTATCATTCTTTCTCTCTTTTATTTTCTAGCTTCTATTCTTTGTGTAGGGGTCTTCACTATACTAGTTCTTGTACTTGTTTTTTATGGAGCATCCAGACTTTTGGCAAGCACAGGAATAAAACTTTGTTATGCTCGTTTCAAGCTTTCAAAGATTGTTGGTATTGTGTTTGAAATTTATGCATTGTTTAGAAGCTCTTAGCCTTTTATTTTGGTATTATTCAATCGTTTAATTACGCTTTCTTTCTCTCTTTTCCATATTTCTTAAAGCTGACGTTGCAGGGAATTATACCTTTTCAATTTAAATTATACAAATTACCCCTTTGGTTGGTTGATCGCTAGCCAAAGGTCATCTTGTGTGTGTATTTTAGGGTTTATTTTGCAGATTTACAGGAAAGATAGCATGTACAAAACACAGGGACACCCCCTTGAGGTTGGCACGCACCAGCCCAAATGGAGAGGAGTTTTTGTTAAAATAAATTAGAAAGTACCAAGGACAAGTGTTTTTAATCACCTAGGCGCCTAGGGGTGAGAAAGTGTCCAATGTGGTCCCTAGTGCATTAATTTCATGTGATGTAAAATTAAAAGTGACTTTATGAAAGTTAATGAAGTAGGTGACTAGAAGGTCATTTAATCACCATCGTCAATCTAGTCTAATCTCCACCATTGGATTAGATGACTCTTCACCTTCCCTCATGAGGTCAAATTAGGGAAAGGAGGGCCCACCACTTTGGCATTCTTCTTGAGTTTTGCAGAGTGCATGAGAGAGAGAGAGAGAGTCGAGCAGAAGAAAAGAGAACTTTGTTGCTGCTGCATTCATTCCAAGGCTGTGAGTTAGCACACAAACCGAGGCAAAGAGTACAACAAATATCAGAGGCCGTACAATACGAAATTCTAGAGGTTGTACTTATGTTTGTATGCATAGAAATTGAGGAAGTCTAGTAGAGAAATTTCTGAGGAGTTTGGCACACATTCCAAGGCAGCCATAACTCATTTATTTGCACAGAAATTGAGGTCACTGTTGCGCACGAACTTATGAAGTGATTTCTGTACTATCTGTACAGCTATAGGCATAGAAAACGAGGGCCGTACAGTTCATATTTTCTGGGCACTTTTTTCAAGGAGATTGGCATTGTTTTAGAGGAAAATGCTTGGGACAGACTTGAGATAAGTTTGTGAAGTTTTGCTGATAATATCTCTGTTATATAAGAAATTTTTTCTGAACTCTAAATAATAAAAAGACTCGCCTCTCTCACTGGTTTTCCCCATGTGGGTTTTTCCAGGGTCTAAGTTTGACCAAAAATCTTTGTGTGCAAATTTCTGGGTGTGTTTATTTCTGATTTTAAATGTTGTAGCAGACTTCGTGTGTTTCAGTTTATGAGCATTTAATTTTCTGCTAACTAATTTGCAGTTGTAAATGCAATGTTGGTTGGGCATTAAACTATGTTGTCTCTGTTAGCACCATGTTTTTTGTAGTTAGAGTCAGAGGTTTGTCCAAAATTTTACAGTCATGTCTTGATCTTTATAAAATTCAAAACTTTCATGAATAAGTCGCAGTTGGTGTGTCAAAGTTTATGAGGTCAGTGACCAAATAAAGAACGGTTTGAAATGTCAAGTGAGGAGTTTGGCCATAAATTGGTAAAAGGGTGTAAGGTTCGTGATGTTTAAATTGTAAAGGTCTATTTTCCTAAGTCTCAAGTCATGTCGAAAAAGTGGAATTTAGGTACCAAGGTTGAATCAAGTGGTTAGGATAAAAGTCATGTCAAAAGATATTATGGGTCATCATTACCTAATCATGAAGTTAGAAAAGTGAACAATCATAACACTCCATATCATTTGTACCATTGCACACTTCAAAGGAATACCCGCTGCGCGAGTTCACTACGCAAATCTTTTACCTGCCTTAAAACATCTCGTTGCCATGGATTTTCCATCATTTTTCATAATTTCATTCTTTGTCCGTTCAAGCATAAATATTGGTCACCCTTCATGTTTCTCCATCACTTTCAAAACTTGTGCGTCGTCTATAGCTTTTTCAGTAAGCTCCGAAGCCTTTTCTTACGTAAATACTGTGTGCTGTCGGTCGCTACGTAAATCTGCTATTCTGATTCTGTTGCGTATCCTCCATTGCTTTAAATCATCGTTCAAGAATTTTCCTTGGAGCTCGTTGCAAATTAGCTTCTGGAACGAGTTTGTTTTTCTCACAGTCAACCTTCTTTCTTCTAAGCTAAATTCTTATTACCTACTCCCGCGCCAAGTTTCCCATTGTTGTTTATTGCTACGCCGAGATTTTCGCTGCGCCAAAGTTTTCCGTTGTTGTTTACTGCTACGTCGAGATTTTCGCTGTGCCAAAGTTTTCCGTTGCTGTTTACTGCTGCGTCGAGTTTTCCGTTGCTGTTTACTGCTGTGCCGAAGTTTTCCGTCACTTTTTACTGCTGCGCCGAGTTTCTCATTGCGTCGAATTTTTTGCCACTGATTTGTTTGCCGCGCAAAGTTTCATGTTGCTACCTTTTCTTGCGCATTTTGCAAAGGTTACTATTCTTATTCGCTGCGCAGAGAAGCTATTACAATCTATTGTTGTGCGCCTTAAATTGACATATATCAACATCATGGCAACTTCTCAAAGTAAAAGAAAGAATGCAAGAAGCGGGAAGGTCGTGAGGTTTGAACCACATGATTTAAAGTTAATAAATGCAGACCCGACGATCAAAGTGTCCTTTGAAAAAGCCAGATGCATACGTTTCTGTGAAAATATTCAAGGATATAATGTGCAACTAACTAAGCAGTTCACCCTTAATTTTACTGGTGTCAGTGCAACTATTGCAGGGATCACTTTTCAAGTGACAGAGGAAACTATGTCAGCTGTGACGAAGATCCCTATGTAGGGAGAAAAATGGTTTAAAGGTATGCCATTAGATACTTCATGTTATATTGATTTCATCAAGCCTGAATATATAAATCGGAAAATTGGAGCCAACATTCGCAATGAGTATCTCCTGGAACCTTTTGAGAAACTTTTGAAGATAATCATGAAGTACTTTACCTATGAGGGAAGATTCGACATGGTGCATCAATATCATATCAGGCTTCTGATGCATTTCACAGGGAGAAGTCCTTTAAACTTACCTTTCTTCCTATGTCGAAGCCTGGGAAAGATGGCAGACAATGTCCAAGCCAAAGCTGACCAGCCAGAGAACATCTTATTCCATTTTTCTTTGATTAAAATGTTGGCGGTCGAGGAGCTGGGAAATTTGAACAGGCACTGGAATTCCTTCCTGATTTCAGCAAACATTCCCAGAGACCCTGTTAGCACTCTGTAAATTTTGTTCGGCTGATAGACAAACGACAGAGGTAACTGTTTCAACCTACTTTAGAGATGGGCACTAACCTGCTCAACTCAGAGAGGGCTCTCTCGTGTCACTTGATATTTCTTTAGTAATCAGTGGCTAGATTTAGTTTGTTTTGGGGGTTTTTATAAATTTGCTGGCTAGGAAGGGGAGGGACACTTAGGGCTATGGAGTCAAAATTCTGAAAGTGAATGAAAACAATGACTGGCTGGTAAAAATCTCCAGAGGATAAAGGCTAAATGAGGCAATGAATCTGAGTGTAAATTCGTATTTAAGCAGAGTGTAAGAAGAAGGAGAAAACAAATAACTGCATCAAAGCATTACTGAAATGAATTCTGAATTGGTTAAGAAGAAACACACACAATTTAAATTGTTTAAGCCGAGAGCATCATAAGATGAATTCTGAGCTTTTGACTATCCAATTCAAACAGAAGACAATGCAAATGGAATAAAAGGACACATGAAATACATACAATGAAAGAAGACAAAAACTCATATCACCACCATTAGAATCTTTTCATAGAGACTTCTAAATTTTTTTGCATATGTATTCGATTATACTCCAGAAAATTACAAAGTTCTCCTGCTACGAGGGCAGGCCCCTCTCCGGTAAGTCCTACCTTCACTTATCCCTTTGATAGTATATATAGATACATTACATAGGGAATTCAAAACGGATCATCTTCCCCCAAGATTCCAAAAATAACTATTAGTCAGAAAGGGAGTAACGTATTAACACCCCATTCCTACTTTCTAGGGGACGTTATAAACCAAAACTGACATATTTGAGATTTTTACCCTGAATGACACTTGTCTGTATCATTACAAAATTCTCTGAAACATACTTAATTTAGCTTGAAATCTATTTCAGATTAGCAATTTATTCCTTTAAAGTGTCAAACCAAGCAGGCTGGTTCTCTCCAACGCTTTCAACCATTTTGGCTTTAACCTTTGTCTTTCGTTGCTTGCTCCTTTTACCCTGCCAGCTTGCATGTAGGACTCGTCTGCATACCCATTAATGATTAAATCCTTCACGACAGGATTCAATCTGACTTCTTCATCTGCTACTTGTTCACCTGCAGGCTTCGTGTGAAATTTTGTTGCCAGTATTCAGGCAACAAGCTTTTCTTTCTTCTTCGTTGATAATTTTGCTAGATTATTTGAATATTCCGATTCGTTGAAGGCCGCTGGATCTGTCTTCTCCATTTCCCCTGTTTTGCCTGGAAGCACGAACTTATCTCTCTCAACTGTGCAAGAATTAGACGGATGAATTGTTTTGCGGTTACCCCGTTTTGAAATAAAATATCAATCGCCCAAAACAGAGTATTGTCACCCATGTTTTGAGTGACAGTTGTCATTGAGTGCCAATCATAGGTTACTGAAGAAAGTACTTGCAAGGACAACGACTTATCATGCTCGGCTATTGATTTCAAATGATGAGCTTTCAGATCAGTTTTTTGGCAGCGCTCACCCGACATCGCATGAACGGAAAGTACCCCAACAAGTGTCTTGAGGTGATTTGACTGGCCGTCAACTTTCCCTTTCCACATGCGATCCTTGGATTCGACATATCTAATCATTTTCTGACACGTGACATCGGGGTGGGCTTGGGTGGTTTCAAGCTTACCTGTTTTCCCCCCCGATATGTATCTTGTGGTGCCACGTGCCCTCGAAACGAAACTGCGGTATTCTCATCGGCCCGCCTCCAAGAGATTAACCGACGCGCTATTTCTCCGCTCGATATGTCCTACGACCGTCGATCGACAACGCCCACGATCCACGACCCGTCAGGTCCCCATCGACTTTGCCTTTCCGCTATATTTAGCCCCATCCGCTAGATGTGGCCTCGTCCGCTAGTTTATCGCTCCTCCATACCGGCTTAGCCTCCTGCTAAGTCCCGAGGCTGGGACTTCATATGAAAATTTTTACAGTGATAACAAACCCTAAAGGAGATATTCCTTTATCTGTTGAGAAATCAACACTTCATAGTTCAAAGGTGAGAGGAGGAGATGTTGTTGAAAGAAGAAAAGGAAAAGAAATGGAAGCTGCATCACTCAGTCAACCAACATCCAAGAAGAGAAGCAAACTAAGATTTACTGAAGAAACTGAGGAGACCCAAGCTCCTAGTGAACCGCACACTAGGTCCTCTGCCAGGAGATTTCCCATACCCACAATTCAGCCAGGGCTTGTTGAATGTGCAAACTAGGGGATTGATGAAAAGCAAGGAGAACTAGGTGAGGAAGATGCAAATATTAAGGAGGTGAAACAACAACTAAAGAAAGCTCAACATGTAATAGCCCAATTCTATCAAGAGAACAAAGAATTGAGGAGGCAACTAGCAGAAAAAATTCCTGAGACACCAGCATCACAGAGTCAAGCATGTCAGAGATCTCCTGAGTCCCACCTCACTAATAGGAGGAGAAAATAATACAAATTGGCTAAAAAAGCAACTAAGAGAGGCTCAAGATGTGATCATTGAGCTCAGGGAGGAAAAAAGGATATCAGAGGAAAGAATCATGGAACATTTCAAGGAATGTCGACCAACTATTGATGATGCATGTGCAACTCTCTCTAACGCTCAATCAATATTGAAAATAAATGCGGCTTTGTTGAGGCAGGTGGGGAGTTTGAAGAGACAAAATTTGTCATTAAGAAGGACAAACAGGGCCTTACAACTGCAAGTGAGTTTGGATAAGGAAGCTATGGACATACTGAATGATCCCATCCTTTGCTGCCAAATGGATTCGCGCGCGCAACCTCATCATGAAGATCCACCGCGCGAAATGACCGCGTAAATTTCGCAGCCAACATTTGCGCAAGCAGAAACCATAATTTACTGCGCAACGGTGACAGTGTTGTCCAACGATACACATGATGATTCATCACAACCGTATGGTTGAAATTTGCTTAAGAATTTATGATTGTAAATAACATCTCGGATAGGTTATGATTGTTTGAACGACTTTCCTAATTTTGGTAAATTTTGTAGAGGTTGTTGTTCTCTTTGAAAACAACTACATCCATAACTCTAGGAGATAGTAGTTCAACTCCTAGCAGCTAAGTGCAGCTTTATTTTCTATATATAGGGACTATTTTGATGTAAAAAAACGGGGGCGCRAGGGCAAAAGTATAGACATTTTGATACTCTATGTAATTTTCTGAATCTAAAGAAGTACAAATGCAGAAGTCTTGAGTTCCTTAAGAAAAAGATTCTAATGGTGGTGATCGAAAGCTTGTACCTTTCTTTGTATGTATTCCCTGTGTACTTATTTTCATCTGCAATTTTTTCTCTTTAAATTGGTAAATTGAAAGTCCAGAATTCATCTAATGATGCTCTAGACTTAACTAATTTAAATTTTGTCTTTCTTCTCAGCTAAGATCAAAACTCATCCATTGTGGTGCTCTGATTTTGTTGTATGTTTCCTTTTTTCTTTCACCCTACATGATCAAACTAAACACTGAAGTTCGTCACCTTATTTAACCTTTGTTCCTCTGAGGAGTTCTATCTACCAAACATTGTTTTCTTTGTTTTCAGGGGTTGACTCCATAGCCCTAGAAGCACCATCTTTTGTCAGCATACCTTGAAAAATTATCTCAAAATTCTAAATCTAGCCATCATTTGAAGCAACCTGTGTATCAGAGATTAAGTCTCAGAGAGAGCCCTCTCTAGATTGGAAAGGCTAGTTTTCAGTCTTAAAGTTGGTTTGTAGGTTACCTTTGTAGATTGTTTCTTCAGTCCAACAATTTACTCAACGTTAACAGTCTCATTGAGTCTTGAAACCGGGTTGGGGTCTGAAATTTTTACATGGTATCAGAGCTGGAAGTGTAAAATGACAGAAATATATCAGCCACATAGAATAGGGATTTTGTTGAGAAGAGGAGGTACTTCACCAGGCAAAAAGTTGTGGGCTTGTGTTTCAGTTGAGAGGGTCAATGGCCACCGTTTTGAGGACAGGTTGGATGGAGATGCTAATTTCCTCTCATGGAAGGAGAGGATTGTGTTGCTTCTGCAGGAGTGTGAGTTGTGGGATATTGTGGAGAACTCACAAACGAATCCCGTGACGGTGCCTACAGATGCTACCCTTTTGGCAGCCTACACCAAAAAGAATATTAAGGCCAAAAGGATTATCCTTGATGCCATTAAGGACCATGTGATTCCACATGTGACCGGGAAGTCCAATGCCTATGAGATGTGGGAATCCTTAACCAAGCTTTACCAGAGTTCCAATGAAAATCGGAAAATGGTATTTAGGGAGAAACTGAAGAGCATTAAAATGACCAAGATTGAAAGTGCTGCCACCTATCTTACCAAGCTTACTCAGATGAGGGATGAACTTGGTGTTGTTGGGGAGGTTGTCGCTGACAGTGAACTTGTGAGGATTGTTTTTTTTGAATCGGGTGACCAAACAATGGGTTGTCTTTGTTGAGGGCATTATGGCAAGGGAAAATCTTCCCAAGTGGGACCGTCTTTGGGATGACTTCATTCAGGAGGAAACTTGAAGAGGCTATGCGCATGGGAGTTCATCTACAGGTAATGAAGAGGAGAATGTGGCACTTGCATCTAAAGGCAAGAACAAGTCCAAGAAGGGTTCCAAGGGAGGGAACAAGCAGAAAGGTGAAGGGAAGAAAGACATGAGCAAAGTCAAGTGCTTTGCTTGTCACAAGTTTGGGCACTATGTTGGACAGTGTCCTAACAAGAAGAAGAAGCAAGTTGTAGCTTCAACAGATGTGGAGGAGTTTACCCACAGGTGCGAGAAGGATTATTCATTGTTGGTGCGTCTTTCCTCTAGAGCATCATCTACCAGTGTTTGGTACATTGATAACGGTGCCTCCCACCATATGACAGGTGTTCATGAGTACTTCATTGATCTTACAAAGATTGGGGATCTTGAGGAGGTGCTTGGAGATGAGTCAGTGGTCAAGGCAATTGGTAGTGGGACAATATCATTTCAGAGGRAGTCTCTACCTCCCATGTTGTTGAGAGATGTCCTATATGTTYCRGGCTTGAAGAAGAACTTGGTGTCAGTTTCCACTATTGAGGATAGGGGATATGAGATATTGTTTCGTGATGGGCATGTGCTCTTGTATCGTAAGGGATCCAGTGTCACTTCGACCAAAGTGATTGGGATCCGGCATGAGAAGCTGTACAAGCTCATGTTTCAGCCTGCTAGAGCATTGATGCATAGTACCAACAACAGTGACCTTTGTGATTTATGGCATAGGAGGATGGCCCATTTGCACCATGGGGCTCTGAGGATCTTGAGAGAGATTGTGATTGGAGTGCCAGAGTTCAATATAGAGCACCAAGAGGTGTGCTCTTGGGAAGTATGGCCAAGAATGCTTTTCCAAGCAGTGACAACAGAGTAGCAGGTATTCTTGATCTGATTCATACTGATGTATGTGGTCCTATGTCTTTTGCTTCTTTCAGTGGATTTTTGTATTATGTCACTTTCATTGATGACTTCTCTCGAAAGTCTTGGATTTTTTTCATGAAGACCAAAGGACAGGTCTTCCAATGGTTCCAAGAGTTCAAAGCTCTTGTGGAGAACCAAACTGGGAAAAAAAACATAGTGTTGAGATCTGATAATGGGGGTGAGTATACCTCCAATGAGTTCAGTGACTTTTGGGCTAGGGAGGGCATTAAGAGAGAAGTGACAGTTCCTTACAATCCACAACAGAATGGGGTTGTTGAGAGGAAGAACAGGGCCATTGTTGGGGCTGTGAGAGCCATGTTACATGATCAGGGGCTACTACTGTTTCTTTGGGCTGAGTCTTGCAACACTGCAGTTTATCTACAGAATAGGAGTCCACACAGAGTCTTGGGGGATAAGTCTCTTAAGGAGGCTTTCTCTGGGAAGAACCCTGAGGTTGGGCACTTTCAGATTTTTGGGTGCCTTACCTATTCACATGTCCCTTCTAAGAAGAGGACAAAGCTAGAACCCACGACAAAGATGGGCATCTTTGTTGGGTATATCGAGACAATTGTGCGACGGGATGTGAGATTTGAGGAGGATAGAGCCTTCCCGAAGTCACAAGATATGGAGCAGGGGGAGCAATCATCCCCTTAGACTCAGGTGAGTCCTTCACAGAGCATAGTGACATAGAGTTCAGGACCACTTGCTTCAGGGACGACTGGTCCACATGTTATAGGGTCACAGATTATCGATCCTCAGGTTTCTAGTTCACAGGGTACTGTTTCTCAGTCTATTGGTTCTCAGACGATCTGAGGATCATCTTCAGGTACACAATCTTTAGATGGTGGGATTGAGGAGGGTGAGTCCTCTCCACATGGTGCTACTTCAAAGAAGAGGAACCCCAAGTGGCTTCAAGACACTTTGAAGGAAGCACAGGGATCTGTGGGGAATCCCAGGCAGGCTGTGAGGGTGAGTAAACCTTCTGAGAGTTTTTGCAGCTATCTTGTGATGGTGAGCAGCATCAGAGAGTTCGAGCCTTCCACTTTTGAGGAGGCAGCTGGTCAACAGGTATGGAAGGACTCCATGGTGGAAGAGTATAATTCCATCAGGAAGAATGATGTTTGGGAGGTGGTTATGAGACCCGAGGGCAAGTTAGAGGTGACTTCCAGGTGGCTATACAAGATCAAGTATGTTGCGGATGGCAATATTAAGAAGTTCAAAGCTCGGTTTGTAGCTCGGGGTTTCATTATGACGAGACCTTCGCTCCAATTGCTAGATATGCCTCGATCAAGGCAATGATCTCCATTGCAATAGAGATGGGTTGGAGGATTCATCAGATGGATGTGAAGACCACATTTTTGAATGGTCTCATAGAGGAGGAGGTGTACATTGAGCAGCCGCAGGGCTTTGAGGTGCATGGGAGAGATTCTCATATGTGTAGACTGAAGAAGACATTGTATGGGTTGAAGCAAGCTCCTATAGCTTGGTATTCAAGGATAGATACATACTTGTAGCAGATGGGTTTCGAGAAGAGTGAGGCGGATCCCAACCTTTATTACATTGTGGTTGGGGAGGATCCTCTCGTTCTTGTGCTATATGTGGATGATCTCTTCATTACAGGGGCTAAGAGACGCATAGCTGGTTGCAAGGAGAGCCTTGCTTCGGAGTTTGAGATGAAAGACATTGGATTGATGCACTACTTCTTGGGGTTGGAGGTTTGGCAGGAGCATGGACACATCTTTCTGGATAGAGAACATATGCCGTTGACATTCTGAGGAGATTTCGGATGGAGGATTGTAGGCCCATGTCCACACCTATGATAACCAACTGGAAGAAGCTTCATTCTTCTGAGTCAGAGTTGGTTGATCCCACGTTGTATCGTCAGTTGATTGTTTCGTTGATGTATCTGGTCAACACCAGACCAGATCTTTGTTTTGTCGTTAACTCTCTTAGTCAGTTTATGGTGGAGCCTCGGAGAGTGCATTGGGTGGCAACAAAACATGTGTTCAGGTACCTTAAGGGTATGATGGATTATGGCTTGAACTATGAGAGAGGGGTTGGAGTCAGATTGATTGGCTACACATATTCAGATTGATTGGCTACACATATTCAGATTGGGTAGGATGTGTAAGTGACGGGAATAGTACCTCAGGTTGTTGCTTTGGATTGGGCTCAACAGTGGTGTCTTGGTTCAGTAAGAAGCAAAAGTCATTGGCTTTGAGTTCTGCAGAGCCGGAGTATATGGCAGCCAATCAAGCCAGTGGTGAGGCCATATGGCTTCGCAAATTGTTGATTTGGATATTTGGTGTGCAAATGAGACCCATGGTGATATACTGTGACAATCAGAGTTGCTTCAAACTCTCTGAGAATCCAGTTTTCCATGACAGGTCTAAACACATTGAGATTAGATATCACTTCATCCGGGACTATGTTCAGAGAGGAGCAGTTGAGTTACAGTATATGTCCACTGATGAGCAGGTGGCGAACATCCTCACTAAGGCTTTGGGGAGAGGCAAGTTTGTACCTTTTAGAGATAAGTTGGGGTGGTGAGGAACACTTTCCTCGGTAAGAGGGAGTGTTAAAATAAATTAAAAAGTACCAAGGACAAGTGTTTCTTATCACCTAGGCACCTAGGGGTGAGAAAGTGTCCAATGTGATCCCTATTGCATTAATTTCATGTGATGTGAAATTAAAAGTGTCTTTATGAAAGTTAATGAACTGGGTGACTAAAAGGTCATTTAATCACCACTGTCAATCTAGTCTAATCTCTACCATTGGATTAGATGACTCTTCACCTTCCCTCAAGAGGTCGAATTAGGGAAAGGAGGGCACACCATTTTGGCATTCTTCTTGAGTTTTGAAGAGTGCATGAGAGAGAGAGTCGAGCAGAGGAAAAGAGGAGAGTTTTGTTGCTGCTGCACACATTCCAAGGCTGAGTTAGCATGCAAACTGAGGCAAAGAGTACAGCAAATATCAGAGGCTGTACAATATGGATTTCTAGAGGCTTTACTTCTGTTTGTATGCACAGAAATTGAGGAAGTCCAGCAGGGAAATTTCTGAGGAGTTTGGCATGCATTCCAAGGCAGACATAACTCATTTATTTTCAAAGAAATGGAGGTGACTGCTGGGCACAAAATTATGAAGTGATTTCTGCACTGTCCGTACAGCTACAGGCACAGAAAACAAGGGCCGTACAGTTCAGATTTTCTGGGCACATTTTTCAAGGAGATTGGCACTGTTTTCGAGGAAAATTCTTGGGACAGACTTGAGATAAGTTTGTGAAGTTTTGCTGATAATATCTCTGCTGTATAAGAAAATTTTTCTGAATTCTGAATAATAAAAAGCCTCCCCTCTCTCACTGATTTTCCCCTTGTGGGTTTTTCCAGGGTCTAAGTTTGACCAAAAATCTCTGTGTGCAAATTTCTGGGTGTGTTTATTTCTGATTTTAAATGCTGTAGCAGACTTCATGTGTTTCAGTTTATAAGCATTTAATTTTCTGTTAACTAATTTGCAGCTGTAAATGCAATGTGGGTTGGGCGTTAAACTATGTTGTCTCATTGAGACTTGAAACCGGGTTGGGGTCTGAAATTTCTACAGTTTTTGCCAATGGCACTTAGGGCATCTTCTCCTATAGTTGCGCAGATTTCTAGCTTGCTGTTTCATAAGCTATTCACATTCTTGCTAGTGCGGAAATTTGTGCTAACAGGTGGCAGTCCTAGGAGGCATCAAGGCTCACTTCCTAGTCCTTTGTTGTGAGGCTTGAGAGGCATATCCTTGGGTTCTCAGTGGTGCTCTCATTTCCTCTTGCTTATGCAGCACAGCCTTGTACTCTGTCCTTGGCTTTTTGATTTGTATATCTTTGATGATGTAGAGTAGAGTAGTTCTGTTCTTATATTGCTTTTCTAGGAACGGCTTGTGCTCTCCCACCTTGTATGGACATGGATGTACTTAGCAGTCCCATTGACTGTTTTATGGTCATTTGTTGGACATTAATAAAAATTATCTCATCTTATCTATTCTTGCATTTTGTCACTTCACTATATTTTTGAAACTTAAATAATAGAATCCAAGAACCCATAATAAGGTCCATAATCCATGCACTACATAGAATCTGAATTTTAAAATAAATCTTTAATGCCATTACCTTTGCACTCGTTTGAATTTTTGTACTATTTTCTTCCACTGTTTTCTTTCATTTGTCCCTTTCTGTCATTGTTCACCCCCTACAAAACTCCCAATCACCCTGTAAATTGTATTGTGTGGAAATGTGTGAATTTAAGCAGGTGCATCTTTCTCTTCAACCCTATCTGCCTTGCAAATCATTTTACCAATAAATAGTTATGAATATAGGAGAAGCTTTATGTTGCATCACGTCCACTATGAAGATTTACAGGGTGACCTTCCATGTTCATAGGCTACAGGTAGTTGATGTCATAGTTCTGTTATCTAGAGAGTATATGTTTCTGATAACTTGCCCTGACAGGGTTCTTGGCACCTCACTTGGGACATTTTGAAAAGCGCAGATGCAAGAGGTTGCAGGAGAACGTGGAGGTTATTTACATGGGAGAGGCGGTATTTGCTTTTTCTTATTGCTCAAGTCTTCGGGAATTTATGTAGTCACGTTATATTTTAAAATAAGCTGTCTTTGTTGTTTCTCTGATTATATCATTATGTACATTTAATTTTTCTATGGATGTAAATGTTTGAGTAACAAGAACAGCCAGCTGCCAAAGTGTCATTATGGATTTAGTTGTGGATATTTGAGATTGCTTGACAAAGACATTGTTTTTTGAGGGAAATGCAGCTTTAGACAGCGATGATCTGCTTTATCTGAAAGAGCAAATGGAAGCCGAGGAAGACGCTGAACGGCTTCGCCAGAGGACAGAGAAACGTGCATTTGCAGCCTTTAAGATATCCTTTGTTTATTAATTTTCTTGTGTTGTTGAAGAATATGAATTTTATAATATCTTCTATTTTGAACAAATCATTTCCTTCAGCAAAATTCATTATACGAATTAATATTTCTTCTTGGATAATATCCTGGCATTGTATTAGGCACCCAAGTCTTTAATTATGCTTATTTTGAACTGTAGATTCTTTGACTTTCTTTGTACAGAGCAGCAAGTTTGGCTGATTCTTCTCCTCCAATTCCTCTTCCGCTTCGAGTTGAACCAAAGCCTAAGAGTGGTATTAGGTATGCTGTCTCTATTTTAAGTACCATTTATGCTTGAAGTAATTAGATCCTGGTTTGTGCTTGCAAAGGTTTCAACTACTTTTTGGGTTAAAAAGGCCTAGAATAATTAAATGATTACAAAGTTGACCTTCCAAAGATGATACACCAATATTCAAAAATTACGACAGAAAATTACATCAATGGAAATACCAAGATCAAAGAGAAACCATCCATGCACAAGAGACACAAAAATTCTGTTCTGTGAACTTTTCAACTTTAGAATTTCTGAGGGCAAAAACCAACCCTCTCAAAACAGTAAATCTGAGGACAAAACAATCCTTTTGGCATTTTACAAATTCAGCAAAATATCCCGGGAAAACCACAACTTACAAATCTGCTGCAAACCTTGCTGTACGGTCTGCTGACATCAGCTGTACGGTTGCTGACATCACACTATATGGCCTGCAAATTCTGCCCAGAAAGGTTTGCACATGTGGCTTGCCTATACGGCCCACACATGTGGCCTTCTCTCTCTTATTGACAGTTGTACGGACCTGCTGCATCAGCTGTATGGACTAATTTCTCCTACACGTGCAGTTGTATGGCCTGTTCACACGTGCAGCCTGATTCACACGTGCGGCCTACATTTTCCTCTCACATTTGTGGTTGGTTTCTCTCTCGTCTCACACGTGTGGACTCACATGTGTGGTCTTCCTCCTTGGCTGAAAACAAAAAACAAAAAGTCCAAGAAACCCTAGGCCAGATTTGTCAAAGTGCAGAATTTTCCTTGCTGAAATCACCAAGCTCCTTAGCACAAGTGCTCATTCGCTTATGCTAACTCCATAATGTCACAATCTCTCCTCTCCTTTTATAGGAGCCCAAAGTGAGTTTAGGAGCCTTTAGCTTACTCTTAGGAGCCCTTCACTAAACTCAACATTAAATTAGAATTGTTTATTCACACATGTGGGTGTGAAGCTCCAACTCAAGCCCACAAAACCAATCAACAAGCCCATGAAGCCCCAAGCTCCAATCCAAGGGGATTTTCACCAAAATAAAAGTGCAATGGGGTGCCAACAAAGATTTCCACATGCCCGACACCAAGACCACTTGTGGGAATACCTTCCGAAGCTACAAAAACATCAACACCTAAAAGATTTATAGTGCAACTTATTATTTTCCACCCTCTTTGTCAGGCTTTGTGCTCCGCAGGGATTCAAACAATGATCCCTACTAGGGCTTGTATGTTGATATTGTCAAGTGCTCAACTTTCGATGAGGTCATCTTCTTGGGGGAATTTAATGCCTATACCAAAGATTGTTAGGGTCCACTTCATGATAGGTCCAAGGTTGCTTTTTGTTTCCATGAGATTGACCCAGCTTCAATTGATCTCCAAAGGGTTTTGGATGATGCTTTGGGACCCCTCACAATATATGGTGGGTGCTTGTTGCTCCTAGGTGAGTCGCATGAGTTATTGGTTTTGGACAACCTTCCCTGCTTTTTGGATTCAAGCAAGTTCACTTGTTTACCTCACATTGCGAGGGGCAAGTGTGGTTGACTATGTCTTGGCCAATTAGGTTCTTCTCTTGTACATTTGTCAATTTTCTATCATCCCAATTACTCTCATAGACCATGCACTTCTTACTTCTCCCTTCAAGTTTACCCTCCACACCCCCCCCAACTAGGCCCCCCCTTGGACCATTATTTTGTTCAATGATGGGGATCCAAATATCTATTCATCTCACCTTCGTCAACTACTTCCTCCCCTCTCACACCTTTAGTTCCTTGAGTCAACCTCTACCAAATATGTTCATCTCTCTTCAACGATTTGGAAAGTAACCCTAAGCTCCTATACCCATACCATTAACACCACCTTCCCACCCCATGAATCCTAGATCTAGGGCTATGAACTAATGGTATGACGATGAGTGTAAAACCCTTCACCGACAGCTTCATCATGCCTTCATCCATAATCCCACCTCTGGCCCACATCTTTAGAGATCATATTGCAACCTCCTTCGTCGCAAGAAACATCTCTTCATCCTTTAGAGGTGTGAATTGCATGTAGCGCTTTGTCACCCCCTAAAACCTTTTGACGCACCTTCGTTTCCCACCATTCCAAACTCCCCATTGACCTTGACCCCCAAACCATGTTCATAGACAAGACCACCCTTTTTGATGTTTCCGGGCAGCGTCCTGTTTTTGTTACCTTGCTCGCCATTCCCTTGTTATCTATTCTTTTATACCTATATTTGGCAAGTAGTTTGGGAGATGAACACTAGAAGTTCAACAGATGAGGAGGGGTTCCAAGCTCAACTTTTCAAACATGGTAGACAGGCTCTTGTTGATTACATCGTTGATTTATTTAACCATATTGTGTGCATAGGATTTTCGTAGGCATGGTCCCATCATACCATTCACTCTATCCATCCATAAATCGGGTTCCAGTGCTATCTTGAACAATTATTGGATGTTCATGGTAGCCCAAAGCTCTATGCTATTTCTTCTCTTCTTTAACTTTCAAAGGAGCTTGAGAGGAGACATCTTTGGGCGAGAGGTCACCCTCCGTGCCATAATTGAGGAGGCGAGACACTGCTTTTCAGAAATCTTTTGTTGTTTTCTAGACTCGGTCCCAAGGGGGGATTTGTTCCAAAGATTCATAAACATTGGCGACTTAGAGATCCTCAAGACAAAAATGTCTCAGGCCACCTCTACAGGACACATGTAGTGTTCGATTTCATCAGGAGTACCATTGGGGTGAAGCAAGGGTGCCCTCTTTTCCCAACTTTGTGTGGGATCTACATTGATGAGGCAAGGTCTTATCTTCGTGAGTATATCTAGCTTGAGGATGATTGTCTCCTCCACTATGTCTTGATTTCCATTCTCCTACTTGTAGATGACATTGTCCTATTGGCATCCATCCTCGAGGGTTTATAGAGACAACGTGATGCCTTATTTAGCCTCTGTGATCTTTGACAAATGACAATCAAGTTGGATAAATCCAAGGCCGTGATCTTCAATAGGTTGAAGAATCTCCGCATAGACTACCATTGATTCCATGAAATGCACATCTCGGGGAAACCTATCAGGTACTTCCTCTCACTCCAAGGATGGTACCTAGGTTAAACTAAACTATGCAGAAGCTTGAGGCTTTGTCAACACAAGGCTCAAGTCCGTTACAATAATATAATCATTAAGTTACAATAATATAATCATTAAGAGCTCGAAGCTTGAGGCTTTGTCAACACAAGGCTCAAATCCGTTACAATGATATAATCATTAAGAGCTCGAAGCTTGAGGCTTTGTCAACACAAGGCTCAAGTCCGTTACAATAATATAATCATTAAGAGCTCAACATGTCACTTGCGGAAATTGAACTTGGGTGGGGAGGATAACACTCCTCTCAACTCCCCGAGCTAGACCTAATAGATAGGGAGGAACATATTGTAGGGGAGAAACACCAAAAAAATATGGTTGGGGAGGGTTATATAGAGAAGAAAAGGTGAGGGTGGTGAGACCCACCTTGCATCAAAGAAAAAATGTTTTTTGTTGTTTTTATCGTGCTTTTATGAGGATATGCCCCCATAGGGGGTGTTCTAGAGTACCCTCAAGTATTAGGGAAGGCAGGGGATGTTCCCAAGTCCAGGGAGCATAGGGGATGTGTTCTTGTGGAACACTGATAAATCTCCTTTTCATTATTATTTCCTGCTTTTATTATTTTACTATTATACCTCTTTTTTGTATGGATCTTGGTAAATATACAAATGAAAAATGATTAAATATTTTATGGTCCCCTTATTGAAATTTACCTGAACCTAGCACCTGGCAGTAAATTACGAATAAAACACGTTTATTGAATTAAAGCACAACTAGGTTACTCAACGATAAGTTAGCAGACACATTAAAACAGAAACCAAACACATTTGCACAAGATATTTTTGGGTAAATAACCCCTGGAAAAACCCTTGCAGGAAAACCTGTTCTGTGATGATTTTATTAAATAAAATCAGGCCTCCTGTCCTGGGATAATGGCCCTTCCGAGGAAATACAAATGCAACGATAGCCTAGCCCACCTGGCTACTATCTCCCTCGCTGCTTCATTGCACCCTTTCCTTGGCCCCTGCCCCTGCACACCTGAGTGCTCATTCACTCTTTGTGTACGTACCATAACTGTGTCTCCTCCTCTCACTTAAGCTACCATTTATTAAATTGAGTTAACCTTGAGTCCAAAACCCTAGATCTTCTAAAGTGATCAACGACTGAGATCTAATCTCACGTTCACTTTAGATCTAATGGCTAGGAATTAATCAACTCACTTAAGTTACTAATGCCAAGTAAACTTAGGCTTTTAACATAATTTATTAAAAGAACGTTCACTTTAATTAATGACTCATAAAGTGAACTTCCTAAAGTTTTTTGAGAGGTTACAAGGACAACTTCCACATGCTAGACATCGAGCCTATGTGGAAGTACTTATCTGATGCTAATACATCAACATTTTCTCTTAGCGAGGAAGGTACTTCCATTCTTTGAAAGTGTCTCTATTTTCACTATCATGTCCGCAACCATGGTTGCTCTCCAATCCACTTGATCGACTGCTCCCTTTGACACGAAAGCTATCCTGGCCATCTCGCCTGGACCCTTATTTGAAGACCTGTTGCTCGCTGCTCGAGCCTGCTGCCCACTGCCTGGACCCCTGCGCGAGGCTGCGGGGTTGGCCACAACCTCCTGCTGCTGCCCGAAGCATTTCTGGGTGCTGCCTGACTATCTCAGCATGCTGCCAAAGCTTCCTGCCCAGTGCCCGGGACTTATGTTCACTGCTTAGGACTTCTGCCCGTTTCCCAGGGGCTGACCTGGGTTTCCCGGTCCTTGCGATTTGTTGCTGGGAAGTTCTGCGGCCTCTTTGGCTGGTTGACGACTGGCTGGCGACCCTGGTGGCTCTGCTAGCTGACTGCTTCCTAGCGACTGCCAACTGATTTTTGTCTCTTCCGCTAGTTTCCTAGCAGCCTGCGGCTGCTTCCACGACCACACTGGACATCAGCCGTCCCCTTCTCCTCTGTCAACAGGCTCTGCCAACTCCCAGTCGTCTTCCCAACAAATTTTCACCGCGACTTGTTACCCGACTCACACTCTGCATGCCCAATCTCTTTGCAACTCTATCGCTCAGCCCGTCACTCAACAACCCAATTGCATTGCTCACATGCAGCTCGCGTCCACAGTTTGTTGGTGGCTGCTTACCTTATTCGCTCGTGACCTGCACGATCCGTGTAATCTCCCTGCGGTTGGCGGCTGTGATAGGCGGCCAACAACCGCTTTCCTTTTGGCGGCTGCTCCTCTGCACACTCCACGCACTGTCTCAGCTCCCTCACGGACTTGCTCCAGCCTGCATCTACTCTTCCATCGCAGTCGGACCTCCAACCTACATGGCTCCTTTACCAGCCGCACCTCAGCGTTCACTCCATGGTCGCCTTGTTGCTATTTGACCCTTACTCGTCCGATCTGCAGCGTTGCTTGACCATGTCTGCTCCCTATGGCTCAGCGGATCCTCTAAGACTATCATAGCGGCCGATCCACTCTAGCCCGTACAACTCCATGAATTTGTCTGCTGTCACTCACGATTTTTCTCAGCATGTGGTCACATTCTCCAACACCCCTGATCCGTGGCTTCAATAGCCTGATCTGATTTGCAGACTGCCCAACAAGCTCTCGACGGATCTTAGCAAAATCGGTCGTACGCTGTACAACTCGTACGACTGTAGCCGTACATTACACTTCTTTTAAAATTTAATTTACCCATCCTGCAGAAATTTAAAAAAAACTTCCCGCTGTAGGAATCCGATCTTGTGCAAGTTTGGTTTCTTCAGAGTCTTGGCTCTGATACCATGTTGAAATTTACCTGAACCTAGCACTTGGTAGTTAATTCCGAATAAAACACGTTTATTGAATTAAAGCACAGTTAGGTTACTCAACGATAAATTAGCGGAAGCATTAAAATAGAATCCAAACACATTTGCACGAGATATTTCTAGATAAATAATCCCTGGAAAAACCCTTGCAGGTAAACCAGATCTGTGATAATTTTATTAAATAAAATCAGGGCTCTTGTCTTGGGATAATTGCCCTTTTAAGGAAATACAAATGCAGCGATAGCCTAACCAACATGACTGCTATCTTCCTCGCTGCCCCATTGCACCCTTTCGTTGGCCCCTGCCCCTGCACACCTGAGTGCCCACTCACTCTTTGTGTACCATCAGTGTGTCTCCTCTCACTTAGGCTGCCTTTTATTACATTGAGTTAACCCTAAGTTCAAAACCCTAAATCTTCTAAAATGATCAACGACTGAGATCTAATCTCACGTTCACTTTAGATTTGACAGCTAGGACTTAATCAACTCACTTGAGTTATTAATGCCAAGTAAACTTAGTTATTTAACTTAATTAATTAAAAGAGCGTTCACTTTAATTAATGGCTCATAAAGTGAACTTCCTAAAGTTTTTTGAGAGGTTACAAGGACAATTTCCGCATGCTGGACACCGAGCCTATGCGGAAATACCTGTCCAATGCTAATACATCAACACCCCTTTCATTTTCAAACTTTGAAGTTTAAAATTTTGCATACCAAGCAAATGCCAAAGTTCTACAGTTGCAATTATATGAATCATCCTTGGGAGAGATAAAGGTGTTTTCTTACTTAGTGTATGGAGATATTCTTAATTGGTAACTAAATAAATAATAATTTTTATGTA
>ML812183.1:118608-138517 GCA_009831015.1 Picea engelmannii
GTGAAATAGTGGTTTTTGCAGAATCCATTTCTTCAACAAAAATGCAAATTCAGAAATGAAAAATTGCAATTCCAATAATTCTTCTATAACCAGATTTCAACATAACCAGATTTTAATGATGATTAAAAATTTAAAAAAAATATTGGAATCAAATATATTAATTGTTGAGATTGCACAATCTAGATGCAATAGTGGTTTTTGAAGAATCCATTTCTTCAATAAAAATACAAATTCAGAAATGAAAAGTTGCAATTTCAATAATTCTTCTATAACCAGATTTCAATATAACCAAATTTTAATGATAATTGCTGAAAAAAAATCCAAAACATATAATGTCTAGGACGTTAAGACTACAAAGGCATATTGCATACGTCTCCAAATGTGAAGGCTATAGAGACATATTAGTAAGACGTGAATGGTCATCGTAATGATGAAAGGGTCGAATTGGTGTCTTGATTAATAAATAGGTGGTTTTTGGTTAATAATGTTAAATTAAAAACTTTCAAAAAAATGCAATACAAAAATGTGTATGAAGCATGGTAGATATCCAACGAGGTGGACTACCGTACGTTGGCTTTTTCTTTCCAACTCTTCGATGCTCTAATCGTTCTCGATCCTCTAATTTCGTAATTAATTTTACTAATCACACATACAAACAACACAATCATATAAATGTATAATAACACTATCATTAAAGATTGTTTTTATTGACAAAGCATAACTACTTCACCACACTTTATGCTCTAATGTCCCAATTCTAGTTCTAACCACTACAAATATGTAAAGAGTGAAATCTCTACTAGTCCAAGTACAAAAACTCTTCTAACTAAGTTAACTTTACATAGTTTTATTCGTATTTGCAAAGAAATAGAGTAAGCACTACACAAGAACTTGGCGAAAATGGCTTTAGTTAATAAATTTTACTAATCATACGTATACAAACAACACGTTCATATAAATGTATAATAACACTATCATAATAAAGAACAACACGTTCATATAAATGTATAATAACACTATCATAATAAAGATTTTGCCTATATTGACAAGGCATAACTACTTGCACCACACTTTATGATCTAATGTCCCAACTCTAATTCTAACCACTACAAACATATAAGAGTTAAAACTCTACCTGTCCAAGTACAAAAGCTCTTCTAACCAAACTAACTTTACATAGGTTTGTTACCCCCCAAGAGGTGACAACTTGATAGGTACCTTCACAGGGTGTCATGTTGTTGTTTGCATGAGTTATTTTTCTCATCTTCTCCAAACTAGACAGTTCTTCTCACTATCTCTATCAGATGTATGATTGTGTTAATTCAGTTGTGGTATATATGAACCTCCTCCCTCACTCCTCAAATGACATGCACTAGGGATGGGACATTATGGTTTCACTATGATCTATTCTGATATTCCATGTATTGGTAGTTTCATTTGGATGTGATGTTATAACTTCTCGGTTAGTCATGAAAGTGGTAAACACCGAAATGAAATCTGATGACACTTCATAACATGCATAGTTTTATTATTTGCCTTGTCATACTTTGGGTGACCATATTTTTCCTTTAAAAGTGTTGTCAATTCTCGGGTCAATTTGTACTACTAGGTAACTAGCCAAGATAACGTTTTCCACATTCTAACCATGCTAGACACTTTCCATTTTCCTTGTTTCACTTCATTCCATCCATAAAAGTCTATCTTGATCATGTATGACTTATCAAATGTGTCAGGCTAGGGATGGGCAGAGGGAATAACTCCATGCTTGATTGATTTGCATTAATATGAGACATTCATAAATATAATGTGAAGTGACTTTTGGTTTCATCTTTCAAGAGGTTCGGATGACTCTTTCTATTCACATATGACTCTTCATATTTCTCCTAAATAATTTTTACAAAGTACCTCAATCCCTAACATTAGGTATCTAACATACCCCCCTTAATCTGAAGGGGTATTTGTGAGTCCAAGCATCAGTTTGAACTTCTCATTTTTTTTTCTTCCAAGCGCTTTGGTGAAGATGTCCACAATTTTCTCATTTGTGGAACAATGTCTCAAGTGAATAGTCTTGGCTTCTATATGATATCGAATCAGATGGCACTTTGTGTTGATGTGCTTGGTTCGATCATGGAATATGGGATTCTTGGCCAAGATTGTAGAAGTATTGTCAATCGGAAGAGGAGTAAAATTCACTTGTTTCTCTTGCAAATCTTCACATATTTCCCTAAGCCACACAATCTCCTTTGTTGCTTTTGCAGATGCCACATATTTTGCACATGTTGTCGAATCTGCTAGAACTCATTGTTTGTGTGATCTTCAAGAGAAAACTGTCGATCCAAGACTCATGAGATAGCCTGAAGTTGACACTCAATTTTATTTATTCCCATCAAAGTTCGAATCAGAATACCCAATAAGGTTGAAGTCATCCACCTTAGAATACTTGAGTCCAAAGTCTTGAGTTCCCTTCAAGTATTTTAGAACTCTTTTGCAGCAGACTAATGTCCTTTACAAGATTTTGCATGAACCTGGAAAGAATCCCAACAACGAATGAAATATCTAGTCTGGTGGTGGTAAGGTATATAAGACTTCCCACAAGATATCTATACTTGGTTGCATCCTCAAAATCATTCCCTTCTTTTGATGTGAGCTTCAAATTTCATTCCATTGGAGTAGAGAGAGGGTTACATTCAATGATGCCAACCTTGTTCAACAATTCTCTAATGTACTTCTTTCAGGAGATGAATATGTGCTTTGGATTTCGAGTCACTTCAATGCCCATGTCCCAAATCTATCATCTCAAAGCCTTTCTTCAATTATTTTTTTATGGATGCAATATAGCTTTTATTGTTCCTTGTTATCAACATATCATTTACATACACTACAAGATATACAACAATTTTGCCAACTTTCTTGACAAATAGAGTTGCATTAGCAAGATTAAAGTGCTCGAAATTCAATTTCAATAATGCTCAGTTAGTTTTTCATACCAAGCCCGTGGTGCTTGTTTCAAGCCATATAAGGATTTGATGAGTTGGCATACTTTATATTCTTGTCCCTTCACATCAAAACCTTATGGATGAGACGTGAAGACATTCTCTTTCAAGTCTCCATTCAATAAAGTAATCTTCACATCCATTTGATGAACTTTCCATCCATTATGTGCTGCCAAGGCAAATAGAGTACGAATGGTATCCCATTTTGTTGTGGGAGAAAAAGTCTTTCATAATCAATACCTTCTTTTTGTACAAATCATTTTGCCACGAACCTCACTTTGTGCTTGTCAAGTGAGCCATCTGATTTGTACTTGTTCTTGAAGACCCACTTGTAGCAAATTGGTTTGGTTTTGAATGGAGGGTCCACCAACTTCCATGTACCATTCTTGATGAGAGTATTATACTCCTTCTGCAGGGATTCTTTCCACTCATCATGAGAAACAATGTCTTCAAAGGAAGTTGGTTCAAAGTTAGTAAATAAATTCAATTCACAATCATACGAAACATCTATGTCATCTACATCGCCTCCATCTTGTCTTATTGAACGTCTGGTTCTCGTCTTTCCAACCTCATAAGGATGAACACTTTCAAGTGTCTTTATGAGCCACTTTGGTGGAATTTTCTTAGATGGTCCTAGTTGTTCCACTGATTAAGATGGTGTTGCATTTCCATCAAGGTTTAGCCTTTCAATCCTCTCAATCACATCATCCAAACGAACTCCCTGTTCTGATGAAGTGGCTGGAAATTCTTCATGAGGGGGAGATAGTGCTTCAAAAAGAGATTTCAGAGATTGATCCAAGATAGGGATCCCACCTTCAATATGTGGAATCTCATCATCAAATTTGTGATATGTCTTTACATGGTTGAATCTATCCAGATGATTAAGTTGTCGCTCAACGGTTTTGTCATTCTTGATGGATTCAAGAAAAATCACATATCTGGAAAGAATGAACTTCTTGTTTACTTCATCGTAAAGATGATATGCCTTGGTGGTATTTGAGTACCCGAAGAAGATGCACTTTCAACTCCTTGCATCAAGCTTGTTTCTTTGCTCCTTGGGAATTAAGGCATAGCAGGTGGAACCAAAGACCCTGAGATGCCTCACCAAAGGGATGCGGCCATACCACATTTCATAAGGAATCTTGTTCCCAAGAGCATGAGATGGAATTATGTTTTTCACCTATACTGCACATAGAACTACATCAAGCTGAAAACATCAATTTCACATTTTCGAAAAACATCATGGAACAAATCATATTTAAGAGAGTCTCGGTCATCCTTATCAACTACACCATTATGTTGAGGATTGTATGGAACAATGGTTTGATGCTTGATCCCATGTTGGCGAAGATATCTTTCAAACTCATTTGAAGTGTATTCCCTTCCATTATCAATACAAAGAGTGCCAATACGAGATTGAACTTCATTTTCAATCCACGGATGAAAGATTCTAAAAGTTTTAAATGCTTGAGAGTCTATTTCAACAAATATATCCAACACATTTTGGGGTAGTCATCAATAAAATTCATGATATATCTTTCCATTTACAGATGGAACATGCATGGTACCACACGAATCAAAATGTATCAGTCCAAGTTTTCTACATGCTCTGGAAGTGGAATCATGAAAAAATTGTTTACTATGTTTTCCAAGGATACAAGTATCACATTGCTTCAATTTCCTAGGAATATTAAACAAACCAGAAACATAATTCTTTTTCAACAAACAAATGATGAGATAATTAATGTGTCCAATTCTAGCATGCCATAAAACACTAGATGACAATGTACCTTCATTGTGGTGAGAGATGTATGCAGAATTATGTGCATGAGCATATGTCTCTTTCAACTTCAACAATCTTTCATCCTCCACCCCTGTCATAACACCCATGTTGTCGGAAGCCTTCCTTATTTCAACTTTTCCACCGAAGAAATGAATAGAGTGGCCTTGTCGTCGAATGTGCACAAGAGACAACAAGTTCCTTCGGAGCTGAAGAAGTTAAAGTACATAATGTAGAAGAAAATATGGTAATCGAGGGAATTTAAGATTGATGGTGCCAATTCCCGAAGGTTTGAGACTTGATTTATTTGAAAAATAAACTATACCATCTACATTATCATTGAAATATTCAAGAAGTCTCTCTGAAAGGTCATGTGGCATGTTTCACCTATTTCAAACAACCATGCATCTCTCCAAGAAGCAAATGAAGTGTTAAATAAATCCTCATTTACTCCAATGTTGCAATATAAAACAATATAATGATCATGTGACCCATTCTTTTTGCAATGGACATAGTGAAGATCATATCTCTCATGTGGATTATGCCTACCCCCATGTATCTAAAATCATTTATTTCATGTCATCTTATACTGCCTTCTCCTATAGAAGAATCATGTGATTGATTCTTCCTTTTTTCTAACAAAAGGATGCATTTCCCTGATTCTTGAACCAACCAACCCCATATGTGAGCTTTTGAGGTTGTATGCCTTTCTCTTAAGCACACGAACTCTTGCACTCACATTTGTTATCAAACTCTTGGGGAAGATGACACTTCAATATTGTCTTCTTGGTGCCTCCATTGCCTACAATGAAGCTTAAATCTTGGGTAATCTGCGTGTTGGCCAGGTAGAGATTGAGGGGAAAGGGTTTGGAGTCTACAGGGGAAACCCTTTGAAGTTTGCATACAAAATAAGGCAAGGAAAATCCTTTGTAGTCTCCAACAAAACACAGTATGGAAAGCCTTCAATCTGCAACAAAATATGACAGGCGAAATCTTGAGACTTTATTCCTTTAAAACTCCTTGTTTTGTCTTATTCTTTGCATAGTTTAAGTTTTTGCAACGCTCTTCTCCTGATATAGGTGACTTAGCTCCATTGCAGATTGATTGTTATAAAATGATCCAATTTATGACCTCCAATAAATTCATTTGGATCCATGGGTAGGTCAAATCTCCATAAAATCCTTCGAATCAGACTCCAAATTTAGGTCATATCTCCAGAAAAATCCTCGAAACATACTCCTAGCTTACTCCAAAAAACCATCGAATTAAACTCCAAGCTCGATGCAAACTGTAAATCCGAAGTAAATTGCCTCAATGGAGTTTGAACTAAACTTGAAGATTTGGGAGCCCTTGTGTTCTCTTCACATATCTCGAAATCCCGACCTTGTGTCCATGGAAATTCACAGAATTTGTTCCAGAAACATATACAAAAGCTACCGAAAATTTGGATTCCCCCCATAGATGGTTGTCATTCATAAATGTATTGGTGTCTTGAAAGGTCTTTGCATAGTAACTAATCAAATTTGTACCTTATAGGCTAGCCGCGTATCACTATGGTGATATGAAGAAACTTTTGTTTAATTGTCCTTAAGAATTGTGGTATATCCATATGGAAATTTATAATCCCTTGCCCTATAAATCATAATAGTGGGATCCATAATACATATTTTGGTAAGGTAAGTACAATGTTTGCAAATGGAATTATCTTAACTTTCAAGAATGCAATTTTGATTATATCATCATACAATATCTACAAGATACCACTGTGGAAAGGTGACTGAGTACATTGTAGTCGAGGGTTAAGGAAATAACAACAACTTACAAGAGAGAGATAAATGAAAGAAGAAACAAAGAGATCGAGAAGCGAAGGACTGAAAATGTTATGTCAAGCATCCCTTCTAAGAGAATTGGTATCGCTATGGGGATTTTGAAGGATACCCATTGGGAATCGTATGGGCATAATGAGGGAAGAGTGGAGGAACCCTAACACCTTCACAGAGATGAGGGGTGAAAACGATAGAGTAACAATAGACCTTAGAGAGAATAAACAGAGAGACAAACCTATTAGAAGGATGTTTCTTCATGTGGGGGGAATGAAACTTCTAGGGGAGGAGAGAATCGTGGAGTTAAAATAATCTACTCCGATACCACTATCAGGTCAGGGATGGGTAGAGAGAATAACTCCATGCTTGATTGATTTGCATTAACATGAGACATTCATAAATCTAATGTGAAGTGATATTTGATTTCATCTTCCAAGAAGTTTGGATGACTCTTCCTATTCACCTATGACTCTTCATATTTCTCCTAAATAATATTTACAATAATACTTACAATGTCTCTCAATCCCTAAGGATTAGGTATGTAACAAAATTTCACCAGAAATATCTAACAAAGAAATTCTAAGCTAATAAAGCCAAAAAAGGCGAGAGGTGAAGAGAACTAAAGTCAAAATCCAAAATATAAAAGCTTGAGCAATGCCACCTCACTATAAGGCCAATGCCCCTAGTCCATAGCTTGTCTATGAATATCTAAAGAAAATGAGTCTTTTTCAATAAAATGAGCACATAAAGAAAAAGACAAAAAAGGGATAGTAAGAAACAATGTCGAGGATGGGTATCTCAATTCTAAATCTCCCTCTTGAAGGCTATTATGTAAAATCCTAGCTCATAAAATCTAGATGAATAAAATAACAAGACTTATGCAACATGTAAAATGACTTTGAGGGTCATCACATGAATTTTTTCCCTTTCCCTTTCCATAATTATTCATCACACTACTTATATTTCACCTAGAGACTTAGGAAATATTCTTTGTCCTAGGACTTGTCACATGTATAAGGGTTAATGTTGTTCCTCTTTGGTAAAACTTAGGTAAATATTAAAAATAACCCTTATTGTTATACAGTTGCGGTAAGAGAGATCACTAGGTGTGCATCACCTAATGGCTTGCTAAGAAGCTAGATCCATCAATTCAAGTGGCTACTTTTCATTGGGCTTCATGTGCCATGCATCAAGATCTATGAAACTACGTTGGAATCCATGTACCATGCCTTGAGATATGTGACACTAAATTGGGATCTGTGATTATGCCTTGGGATTCATGTACTCATTTTTTATCATATCTATAGATATTGGGATTCGTGTCATTTGTCTTGGGATCTGTATATTGCATTGGGATACATGCCATTGCTTTGGGATCCATGACAGTGCATTAGGCCATGATAGGGATGCCACGTCATCACACTTGCCACATGGACCACTCAGAGTTGGCCTTCTTGCTTACTTTGATGCTTTACTCACACGCATGCATTATTATTCCCTCTTTAGACCACACATGGGAGTTTATTGATGCATTTGAGGACTCCTAGGAGGAGGTGGTTATAGGTTGTTGTGGTGGTTACATGTTGTTATGTTGACTACAGGATGATGTGAAATATACCACAATGTTTTACTTGATGAGTGCCCTTATTGAGGATGCCATACATGCCATCACAAATTGGATTCTACCTTGCCCCACACGTGTGGGGTGATTTCACACACATGGACGTTGTTGCTTCTTGATGTGTCCACTTCCTTACTCCTAGGAGTTGGTTGAAGGGGTGCCTTAGTCCTTGGACCCTTTTTTACTTTCTCTTCACTCATTTTTGGGACATTGGCACATTTATGAGAGGGCACACTCATTCTAGTCCCTTTTAATCCACACATGTGGCCCTTTTGTTGTTACAATTTGATTATTTTGAGGAGGCACTAATGTATTGGAGGATTTTGAGGGTTACTTGTCCCCATTTGTTATATTTTTCCCATGGTTTTGACTTGGGCCACATGTTTTTGTTCATGGTTTTGAGCTACTCATTGTATTGAGGAGACTCCTTAGCTATAAAAGGAGGATGTCTCTCTCATTTTCATTTGTTGGAGATTAATGAGAAAACTTGCCTAATAAGTTCTTGTGTATATATACTCTTTTATGTGATGTTTTATGATATTTTCAAGGGTTTGAATATAATATTTTTCAGGTTTGTTGGAGGACAAAGCTACTACAAGGCTAAATAAGTGCATCTTGGTCACTTGGAAGGGCAAGTAAGGTATATAATTCTTGCCTTAATTCCTTTGATCATTGAAGTTTTTGTTCCTTTGCATTGAGGTAGGATGTATAAAGGCTCTTCCCTCTTGCAATGGCCATGCTTTGAGATCACCTTGGTAGTACTTGGAGAGGCTCCCAAGAGGACCAATTCCCCCATCCAAATTTGAAGAATCATATTTCCCCCAGGTAATGCTTGATAGGAAATCCTCTCAGGTGTCCTCAACATTGCCTCATATTTAAACCCTAAACCTCACCTAGACTTATGTAGTGACCCCATAGCCCTTTCCTAGGCACTAGTTTATATTTCTCTTCAACCCTAAAAACAAACAAATCACCTCCCCCTCCTTTTTTTGTTTGCTTTACAATCTAGGGTTTGACCTTGCTTCATCCTTTTAATATAGAATTCTTGGATCTAAGACGTTTTCAATGGTATATCTAACTAATACTTGGATCTCATACATGCTAATTTGTTCTTCAAGGAATATTTTTTGGTGTTAGTATATACAAGGGTATTGATCTAGTTTCACTGTTCATTTTTTGGATCTAACCCGAATACATTTGAGGCGCGCTTGAAATTGTTGGTTACATGTTGTGGGCCGCCTAACTTGATGCTTTGAGCATGTGGTCTAAATCTTAATTAGGATCATTCAATAATAAATTGTACAATGTTGAAGTAGTTTCATGGTGTAAACACTCACACATGGGAAATTTATGAGGAACTAAGTGGAACAATTTGCCTCTTGTGGATCTGAAACTCAATTTCTTTTCTGGTTTTCAAGATTTTAATTTTGAATATATTACTGATAATGTTCTAGTCGAGACAGAGGTTGGATTTATCACTTGTTACATCAGAATATTTGCAATGCTTTTCTCTTTCCTTGATCTAAAATAACCTTAAACCCAAATCGGTGCAAAAGGAGGCCAAACGACTTAGCTAAAGTGCCAAAACATCATTGATGGGCCCTAGTTTTGATGCATTTTTCATTGTCAATGATTCCCTTTTTGACATTTTACTCCATTTCACCTCATTATTATGTCATTTTTCTCTATTACTCATGCTTTTCAAGGAATACATTGCAACAAGCTTTACAAGGTATTGAGTTGTCTATTTTTCATGATTTTCCCTATTTTTGATGAAAAAATAGAATTGGAATTTGTTTTACTAATGACAGTTACAATAATTATGGATCCGATAACCACAAGTCCAGATCTAGTAACCATTCATTGGTTGACATACCTGAGCCTCCTCAGATCAAAATCCATCACATGGGTTTTGTTCATAGTCTCCACGAAATGGTTTGGTACCTATTGAACCAACTCTAGACCCAACAAGGAAGGCGCTATCCCTTGGTCAAACTCAAAGTCACTTGTTTGGTTAAAATAAGTGTTCCAACATGGTCGAGCCTGAATCCATGATGAAAAGGATAATTTCATGCATTCCATGTCATTAAATCATTAAATGGAAACGTTAAACATCATATTCTCCTCCCATGAATTTTGTTTTAGGATACGGCGTTTATCCTCTACTCTCAAATTTAATATCAATTCGTTGTATTAGTTTTGCAGATCCAAGAAATAGGGGATTGAGTGGATCTCATGGAATGCTCTTTATCTCACTCATCTCTTCTATATATATATTGTAAAAATTTAATGACAAAAATAAGCAAGCTAATATTTTGTCATACACTTAGCAACCTAGAGATAATTGTCTTGCATGAACTTTGAAATGTCTAAAACCTACATTCAAAAATTACCATAAGAAAAAATACACATTGCTAAGTAATTATGCAGCGGAATAAACACAATGAACAACATTCATCCAACCATAAAAAACTCATAATTTAGGCAAATTCCAGGGAAAACCCCAATGTGGAGAAACCCAATGAGAGAGAGAGATTCTATTAGCTTTAGGAAAGATTTATCAGTAGCCACAATACATTTTCTAGCCAAGAAAGACAACTTACAACACAAAATTGTCCCACCACAAAACTGCCTTGAAAATCGTGCCACAGTCCGTACGACTGTACGGATTTGATGAAAACAACACCTAGGAATTTATGCCCACAACAGGCTGTTGTACCTTCTTCCTGTACGACCGACCTCCTTCAGAAAACTCTGCTAAAACTGCCTCAAAAAGCATGCCTTCTCTTGCCTCGATTTTCGTTCCAAAGTTTGTTGTTGTACGACCTGTATGGACCCGTACAATACGACCTGTCCCAACAAATAACACGACAACACCCAAAATAGAGAATTCCTCCTTGGGATTTATGCCCTAGCTCTCTTGGGAAATGTGCCAACTTGCTGCTCACTTTCCTCTCCAAGCTCTCCTTAGAAATCTCTCTCACTCCTTCTCTCAATGTGTCTTGCACACTACCCAATGCATTCTTTTTTAAAATATGAAGATGACCTTTTCCCTCCAAAGTGTCTTTTCACCTTCCCCAACCCTAAATCCAAAAGCTAAGATTTAATCTTGCCTTTACAAGATCAAGGGCCATGATTCATTCCTTCGAAAATAAATCACTTAAAATATTAAAGTACATTTCACTTTATTACATAAGTGCACTTTATGAAATAAAGTCACTTTAATATTAGAAGGTACACTTTATTAAAAAGTCACTTTAATAAAAGAACCACTTTACAACTTTATAAAAACCCATTACAAAGTTAAGTGCATGGCAGTGTCAACATAAGGTAACATCCGCATACAAGACAAAACATGTGGAGTACCTCCCGAGCTAAAATGATAACATTCCCTTTTAGCGAGGGATGTACTCACTGCCATCTCCAACATCTGGTCCCATTACACTATGTTCAGTAGGAGCTCCCTCTGAACCTGGAGCCATCCTCAACACCTGCACAGAACTCGAACTAGAAGATCTTATTCTGATAGCTACCTGGAACCTTGAGCTCCTTGGAGAATCCACTCCACCCTGAGCATTGGTTCGATCACATCGGTTGAGACTCCTTCCAGTGCTCAGAAGAGACTCATTCTCTTCTCTCGGAATGCAAGATTGAATCCTTGGGCCCACTGTAGTCTCAGGATCCTCCTCATGCTCTTCATCCGACGCTGAATCATACACTGAAGGTTATCCTCGCAACATATACAACCTGTCCACCCGATCACTGATCAGTTGCAGTTCCACCGGGTCCACTCCCTCCTTGTAGATAAAGACATGTTCCCTCTTGAAAAATGTACAATATCCTACATCCTCCAAGGCTGATACTGAGAGCAAGTTAACCCTCAACCCTGGAACAAAGAGAACTCCATCAAGCTCCAAGAATCCTCCATACTCGAGTCAGAATCTAACCCTTCCAACTCCACGTAAAACTCTTCATTTACCACCTGTTGGTCAGGACCTGTCTTTGTGATAATTAGGAATACTCGCCAGATTCCCGTCATGCAGAAAGAGGCTCCTCTATCCACGATCCATCTGATATCACCCCCAAATCCTTCTCTACCGACACTGGAAACTAGAGTAACCAAAGAAAATTCCCCGTCATACTTGGAAGAAAAGTCCTCCATGGTTGTTATAGCAGCTGTCTTAGGCCCCTCTGGTTCCTTCTTCTTCTTCTTCCTCTCAGGACAATGAGAAGCAAGTGCCCCAACTAGTTACAACAATAGCATTTGACTTTACTCAAGTCCCTCCCAGAAATTCCTTTCTTCTTTCTCTTTGCAGTAAGAGAAACATTATCATCAACTCCATCTATCTTCTATCCACTGCTCTGAGATCCTTCCCGGATCTCCTCCTGAGTTAAATCGTCCCACAGTCTGCTCTAATTTGGAAGATGCTCACGACCCACCACACACTTCATGAAGACTTCCCATTCCTTGGTGAAGCCTTTCAAGGCTATCCTCACCAACTTGGAATTCAATATGACCTCTTCGATTGTTGCCATCTCATCTTTCACTTGAGCTACCCAGGTAAGATAAGAAAAAACACTCTCCTCCTCACCTATCTTGGTATCATGCGACTTATCCTTCAAGGCCATATTCTGGTTTTCATTCTTCACCTCAAATAAGTTCTTAAGTGCATCCCACATCTCTTTGGTTGTCTTCTTCTCAGCCAAGTGTGGGATAAGGTGATCCTTCACCCCATTCAAAATAATCCTCTAAGCTTTGGCCTCCTTGACCTCATGCAAATCCAAAGCAACAGTATATGTTGTGGGAACCACAACAACAGAACTGACATAGTTCCAAATCTTGTTCTCCTTGAGAACATCTAACATATGGACCTTCCACTACAAATAGTTGGAAATGACATCTAACTGATCCTCAAATCTAACACATGAAGCCATATTCCCTGTCACAGCTGAAGGAAAACAATCACAAATTTCCCCCCTTCAAACTTGCCCAAAAATCTCACTGTTCATTGTCACTCAGAGCCCAAGCTCTGATACCATGTAAACATTTAATGACAAAAATCAGTAAGCTAATATTTTTTCATACACTTAGCAACCTAGAGATAATTGTCTTGCTTGAACTATGAAATGTCTAAAACCCACATTCATAAATTACCATGAGCATAAATACACATTGCTAAGTAATTATGCAGCGGAATAAACACAATGAACAACATTCATCCAACCATGAAAAACTCAGAAATTTAGGCAAATGCCAGGGAAAACCCAATGAGAGAGAGAGATTCTATTAGCTTTAGGAAAGATTTATCAGCAGCCACAATACATTTTCCAGCCAAGAAAGACAACTTACAACACAAAACCGTCCCACCACAAAACTGCCTTGAAAATCGTGCCACAGTCCTTACAGTTGTACAGATTTGCTGAAAATAACACCTGGGAATTTTTGCCCACAACAGGGTGATGTACCTTCTTCCTGTACGACCAACCTCCTTTGGGAAACTTTGCTAAATCTGCCTCGAAAAACATGTCTTCTCTTGCCTTGATTTTCTTGCCAAAGTTTGTTGTTGTACGACCTGTATAGATCCATACAATACGACATGTCCTAGCAAATAACACAACAACACCCAAAATAGAAAATGCCTCCTTGGGATTTGCACCCTAGCTCTCTTGGGAAATGTGCCAACTTACTGCTCACTTTCCTCTCCAAGCTCTCCTCATAAATCTCTCTCACTCCTTCTCTCAATGTGTCTTGCACACTACCCAATGCATTCTTTTATAAAATCTTAAGATGACCTTTTCCCTCCAAAGTGTCTTTTCACCTTCCCCAACCCTAAATCCAAAGGCTAAGATCTAATCTTGCCTTTACAAGATCAAGGGCCATGATTCATTCCCTCCAAAATAAATCACTTAAAATATTAAAGTACATTTCACTTTATTACATAAGTGCACTTTATGAAATAAAGCCACTTTAAAATTAGAAGGTACACTTTAATATAAGAACCACTTTACAACTTTATAAAAACTCATTACAAAGTTAAGAGCCTGGTAGTGTCAACATAAGGTAACATCCGCATACAAGACAAAATATGCGGAGTACCTCCCGAGCTAAAAAGATAACACACACACACACACACACACACACACACATAAAGAATAGTCTAGTTGAGGGACAATAGATGAAAAGGGAGGATATCAAATTTATGAGCATAATCATTGTACACTTTTGAACTTGATTATGATAATACATAGACAATTGATACTTTGAATCGTGGTGTGATCATTTCTTAGTTTGCAGCTTCTTTCTACAGCGTATGCAATCTAGGCAGGGTCCCCTACGCTTGTATATGTTGCATTGCTTTACTTAGTTACTTTTCTTTCATTTAATGTTCATATTTTGTTCCTTTCACATGTTATTTAATTTATCATTTCATTTCTAGTTATGCAATATTTCGATTTAGTGTGATGTGTGATTGCAAGCTACAAAAAAATCCATTTATAACTGTTATTGAACATTTTTTTCATATAGTATTGCAGGAACATACTATAGAGTGAAAGACTATGGACAATGTTTTTTATAATTACAATTCTAGTACTTGGATATATTTTTGTATTGCAATTCCATTCATATTGAGTCTTTACATTCATGCAAGTGTGTGTTTCCTAATTCACTAACAATGGAATGATGATCTCTGGAAAGTTGGAAAGTATGCAACTAACAAAGAGATAACTTGGTGACAGTAAGATCCTAGTAGTAAGATCAGTGCCCAAGTACATGATCCTCACAAAGAGTGGTCAAATTAGCTTTTAATTTCATGCAAGTGTGTTTAACCCTTTCAAAGTAGATAGATGTTATAAATGATCTAATTCTGCAAATACAATTCTTGTTTTTCACAAGTTTATGAACTCCAGTTGATAATTTAATGTAACCGAATTTATGCATTTAAATTGCTTGATAGTCATCCTTAATTTTTCATTGTTTGAGGGTTTATCCATTGGTGAAATTCTAGAGTTTAAGGTTCATTTTTTGTTAGTATATTTAGACACTTAGGAGTTAGTTAAGATCAATTTGGTCTAATGTGTCGTTAGGTTAAAGTGTGTTTCTTTAGTGTGCATATGTAATCTGATGGTCATGATATGTTCTCGTCATAGAGTGATCTGACAACTCATATTCTCCTTGATCTTAACGACTACATTGATATGTGGCTTAGCACCCGATTGGTCCATGATCTCTACTTAAAGAGCATGGAGGGTCGTTTGTTGATGATCGATTGTGGCAAACTCTTTATAATATATGTTTTTTTACATAATAAATTACCTCAAGTGGCCATGTTGGTTGGGGCTATGGATGTTTCCCCACAAGGGTTTTACCATGTAAAAACATTGGTGTGTTGATCTTTGATCTATTTGTGTGAGTAGTTACTCAAGGTGTTTTTCCTCTGTTGGAATACATGTGTTGTCAAACATGGTATCAGAGCGCATTTGAAGACCCGCCTTCATTGTAGATCGAGATCTTGAAGCCGTGTTGTTGCATCTCTAGTTTCTACTATTTTCATACATTTATGGGCCAAGAGGACTATTACATTGCATTTGAGGCACTCATTTCAGTTATCAGCACTTTTCATTTCACTCGAAAAGGTTTCCATTTTCCCAATATATGACTGTTTCGGTCATATCCAAAGGTATAAAGCCTAAATACTGTTAATATTATGGTAGTTGCAGGAGGTATTTACCTCCACGTGTGAACCTGATGAGAATAGAAGATTCCAGAAAGTAAGAGAAACCCTAATGAGTTGGCTAATAACCCTAGAATCCTTGTCAGCTCAAGAAGATAATTTATATTAGGTTATTAGCCTCCAAGAGAAAAATTCGACCAGAAATAATAATAATATACTGAACAGACACATACCCAGAAGGAGAAGTCAGCCCTAGAAAATCTGGAAAAACCAGTATAAATACAGGGTGCCAGTTCTCATTTGTGACATCTCAGAATTGCAGTTTCTCAGTTGGTGTGCACTGCAGTTGCAGTCTTGTGCGCAGGTTTGGAGGAGGGTTGCAGGTGCAGCTGCAGCAGCAGCTAGTTTCAGTATTGGGTTGAATACCTCTTGGCTAGGGCTTGGACTATCTGATCAGTTTTTTGTGATGCGTTATCCTTAGGGAATGATGCGCTACCCTTTGTTTGGCTATCTAGCCTAGGGTTTGCTTCAGAGGAATTCTCAGTCAAGGTTAAGGTGCTCGGAGGGAGGCTTTGGCCTATGGTTGGGTGACGAAGGTATCGTCAATGGTAAAACGAGCACACCATCTTCTATATTCTAACATTTTATGGGCCCACACCCCTTCAGTCAACCTAAAATGCGGGAAGGAAAGATAGCCTCTAGACATTGAGATCGTTGAGGAACTGTCGCTAGGGTTACTAGCTGGAGCAGTTTCCAAAACCACTACAGCTAGGGTTACTAGCAGAAGCAGTTGCAGAAACCCTAAACCTCTTGTCGAGGCACCTTAAATGACGAGATTGACCTAATCTCTGGATAGATCAGTGCGCCCTATCCCATCGCATCTCCTAGTACTCTTAGAAGGCCAAGACGTGAAGTTTGGATTTCTGGTCAAAAGCTAGGGTTTGACCAAGTCAAGCAAGCCATGATGAAATCTATGAAGTCTGAGAACAAGCTATATGGAGCCTCTAACTTCAGAGCATGGAAGACAAGGATTGACCTCATCCTTGCTAAGAATAAAGTGTTGGATATTGTGAAAGGAAAGATTGTGAAGCCAGAGTTTGAAGAAGGAGAAGAGAAGGAACCGCAGAACGTTGCAGCTATGGAGAAGTTCAAAGACGTTGACATCAATTCCATGAGTATCATAGTGGATTCCATAAAAAACCACTTGATACCCTACATCTCCCATCTTGACTCATTGAAGAAGATGTACGATGCCTTAACAAATCTCTTCTCAGTCAGAAACATTGGACAAGTTATGAGTCTAAAGAATGAGCTCTATGACATGAAGATGAATGATGACGACAGCATAACATCATACTTTGTAAGGATCTCTCAGTTAAGAGATCAACTACAAGCTATTGAAGAGATCACTTCAGAAAAGGAATTGGTGAACATAGTACTCAATGGTCTTCCCAAGACATGGGATGCATTTGCCGCAAGCATGAACACAAGGAAGGAATACCCGACATTTGAAGAACTTTGGACTTGTTGTGCTCAAGAAGAACCTACGATCAATGCAAAAGAGAAACCTCAAAAGAAGTACGATGATCAAGCCTTCACAACAAGATTCAAGAACTTCAGGGACAAAAGAAAGTCTAATTCAAGAAGGAAGCCAAAACAAAGAAAAGATATTTCAAAAATACAATGCTTCAACTATCAAAAGTACGGTCACTACAGAAATCAGTGTCCCAAGCTAAAGAAAAGGAAGGAGAAACACGAAGCATAGATTGCCGAAGAAAAGGAACCGACAAAGAAGACTAAGCAGGATGGAAGAGACTTCTTCTACTAAAAGGTAACAACACTCTTCTTATTTCTTGTACATATCTTGCTTGCATCGTCTCTGTACATATCTTGTATATCTATCTCTTGGAAGATAATGTGTTCCAAGAAGAACTATACTTATGAAAGAACAAACAAGATGAAAAGAGTTATCATTAGATATTACACATGAAAGAATGAAATATATCATGTGAAAGCTATTACAAGATAAGCCGAAATTAGAATCAATCTTGAAGAGACTTAGAAGCCATACATCAAGAGAAATTGGAGGAAGACTTATGACGACAACTAAGACGGAAGCGTGGACTCTGTTAGACAGAGAGAGCCAATTATATATTGCAAAAGACAATAAGGATGCAGATGGAAGTATGGACTCTATCAGACGGAGGGAGCCAAGTATATGCACTCTTACATGAAGCAAGGATTAGGAGGGAGCTAATCCTAAATCCTATGATCCATTGAAGATGATAAAATATATATCCATGGTAGCAGCCATGAAAAGACAGTACGTGTTCAGCTCAACCGCAGAAGATGACCTCTTTGAAAAGAAGCCTTAAAGCATTCTTGGTTGTCCATCCAGATTTGTGATCCTATGATGAAAGGAAGAAGTGGAATCTCTAGGGCATGGAATCTATAAGAAACTCGATGGACCCAAAAGTAAAAGAAAAACATGAAGATTCCAAGAAAGAAAAAGAAACCAGAACAACCAATCATTGTATCAAAGAATCACAAGATTACTAGCCTGATATGAACTCACTAAAAGCAATCAAGCAGAAGAACTAAAAGTCGTGATGAAGAACATTGTATGGAAAACTTATGAATGAAAGCACTGCAAGATCCAGAACCAGAGGTTCTCCCAGATGGAGGGAGAAAACTATGATGATTACTTGTTCCAGTACACCAGAGATATCACTACATAAGTCATTATATCATCCTCAACATCCATGAGTTGGAATTCTACATCAAATAAATGAAAAGAATGTTCTCCAGAGAAATTGAATAAAGAACATATGAAGAGCAACCTCAAGACTTTGAGGCATACCAAAAAGAGACTCGTGTATGCAGATAAGAAGAAGACAACTTGGTGGAGAACCTCCAGTGCACAATAGAAGCGTGGTGAAGATTTCCTATAACATCAAGATGACTACTCAGTGGATCATATTGCATGATGATAGAAGAAGTACCACAAAGATATGTTCCAGCTTTCCAACTATGATATACTCTATTGTTCAGATATACATGAAGCCTTCACAGTATTCCAGACTAAAGTACATTTGAGATCAATCATTAGATTATCCATGATGAAGTCCAGGAAGGAGAAGTAAAGCTCGAGTATATTCCCACTGATGAGCAGACAACAGATATCCTGACAAAACCTCTATCCAGAATCAAGTTTGTATATTTCCAAGAGAAGACGGGGATTAGGAAGATTCTCCAAGCTAAAGAGAAGGTACAGAAAAATATTTTTGAAAAACATTTATTTTTGTGATTTAAATAACTCTCCAGTTAGGAGGGAGCATTTATCTTTGTAATTGAAAAATAGTCCAGATTGGACATATGCTTTCCTATTTGGAAATTGGATTGAGATTTCTGATGAACGGTGACTTCCCATTGTAGTTAACATGGGAGGCAGATTGATTGCTGATGTATCATAGACAATGACTTCCCATTGTGGTTAACATGGGGAGTGGTCTAGGACAGTCATTCTTCTTGGCAGTCACTCTAAGTAGTGGTCAAGTAGAATGGTTCGCCTCGCCATGCAGTCATTCTTTCGAAGTTCACAGTTGTGAGCAGTTTCGAAGAATGGTCCGTTTTGGAGGTTGATGCAGGACATACATTCCTTAGGGAAGACTCATTCTCTCCAGGTTACACTTTGTTTAGTGTCGTAGGAATGGCCCAGGGTGGGGAATGGTCCGGACAATTATTCCTTAGGGCAGACTCATTCTCTCCAGGTTACACTTTGTTTAGTGTCAGAGGAATGGCCCAGGGTGGGGAATAGTCCAGGCTCAACAATAAGGGAAAGTCATTCCTTAGGGCATACTCATTCTCTCCAATTTACACTTTATTTAGTGTCAGAGGAATGGCCCAAGGTGAGGAATGGTCCAAACATTTCTTAGGGTGTATACATTCTATCCAGGGTGCACTTTAATTAGTGTAGGAAGAATGGCCCAGGGTGAGAAATGGTCCAGGCTCAGAAATCA
>ML812183.1:138567-161973 GCA_009831015.1 Picea engelmannii
TCCAGGGTGCACTTTAATTAGTGTAGGAAGAATGGCCCAGGGTGAGAAATGGTCCAGGCTCAGAAATCAGAAATAATCCTTCTTCCTTGTTTGTGAAGAATAGGGAAGATAGCCCATTGTTGATGAGGGCAGACATTCTTTCATATCTCACAAACGTGAGTGAAAGATTGGCCCAGAGGCTTCAGTTTATCTTTAACAATATTTTTCTATGCAGGATGGCATCAGATGATTGTTATGGAGACTACCTGTCTCCAGATAGTAGAGATATACTACTGTGGTGGATATGTTCCGTTGTTCGTGAGGCAGATATTCTTTCAGAGCTCATAGATGTGAGTGAAAGATTGGCCCAGATAATTCAATCTATATCATAACATTTTTTCTATGCAGATTGCTATCAGATGTTTGTTATGAAGATCATATGACAGTAGATGAAGACTATTGTGGTGGCAGATATTCTTTCAGAACTCACAAATGTGAGTGAAGGATTGGCCCAGACAAATCAGTTTATATCATAACATTGTTTCCATGCAGGTTGCTATTAGATGTTTGTTATGAAGTCAGTAGACGAGGACTACTGTGGTGAATATGTTTCACTGTTCGCAACCATATGTTGTTGATCAAGTACTTGTGTATTACTTGATGTGGTAGTGAACCACTAGATTGTAGTTATATGAACAGACACAGTCATGTTCTATCCTTATTCTAATTGCCTTGAAGACTATCAGCAGTTTATTGGAGATAATGATCATTCAGATGAATGATGAACAGAGATTTTCCAGACGGAAAATAGTTCAGAGCTTTTACTCCTCTTGTATCACTCTATGGTGAGAGTGACTTATCCAGCATCATATCTAATTACTCAGATGAAGTATGGTTTCGAGAGATGATGCAGCTGATGGTGATGGTGATGTTGATGATCTAGTCATGAAATAGTCTAGATGACTATATTGATGCTACTGGGTAAATGATATGTTTTGTGCTCAAGTCCATTACCTATAAATACCTCTCTAGCTAGGAGGGCGTGTTAATATTATGGTAGTTGCGGGAGGTATTTACCTCCACATGTGAACCTGACGAGAATAGAAGACTCCGGAAAGCAAGAGAAACCCTAATGAGTTGGCTAATAACCCTAGAAGCCTTGTCAGCTCAAGAAGATAATTTATATTAGGTTATTATCCTCCAAGAGAAGAAGTCGGCCACAAATAATAATAATATACTGAACAGACACATACCCAGAAGGAGAAGTCGGCCCAGCAAATCTGGCAGAACCAATATAAATACAGGGTGCCAGTTCTCATTTGTGACATCTCAGAATTGCAGTTTCTTAGTTGGTGCGCACTACAGTTGCAGTCTTGTACGCCGGTTTGGAGGAGGGTTGCAGGTGCAGGTGCAGCAACAACTAGTTTCAATATTGGGTTGAATACCTCTTGGCTAGGGCTTGGACTATCTGATCAACTTTTTGTGATGCGCTATCCTTAGGGAATGATGCGCTACCCTTTGTTTGGCTATCTAGCCTAAGGTTTGCTTTCGGAGGAATTCTCAGTCAAGGTTAACGTGCTCGGAGGGAGGCTTCGGCCTATGGTTGGATGACGAAGGTATCGTCAATGGTAAAAAGAGCACACCATCCTCTATATTCTAACAAATACACCCCTTTAAATTTTTTACAGAGATAATATTTTGGTTTTCTTTTCTCTTGTTTTTAGGTTGCTACTCTTTCTGGTCCACGTATGCTCTTTGCCTTGTGCTCTGTGCAATCTTGTCAAATTAGAAACATAACGTAAATGTTTTCTTATTTGCGTATTCTCTTTTCCATTCGCTATGTTCGATCTTGGAAAATCAGAAACAGAGGGAAAAAACACATTTTCCAGGTAAGCTAACCGAGATCTAATCCTTGTTTATGTCGAGAAGCGATTTTTTTTCCTGTGTGAACACATGAAAATAGTTTTATTTGGCACGAACTTCAAGACCAACAACACCTCCCATCCTCCTTAAGATTATAATGTGTTTTGCACTAGCTCACTTGGTTAAAAGTTGCTTTTAGTAAGAGGTCTTGAGTTACTTTTTGAAAAAATTTAGGCATTCATTGTAAAGTGTATTTCACTTAAATTATAAAAGTGAATCACTATAAAGTAGCTTTAATATTTATGTTTTAATTACTTTTTGCATGCAACTCTAATTTACAAAGTAACTTCATTGTAAAAGTGATTCTCGCTTCTTCTATAAAAGTGAGTCACTCCATAAACAACTTATTTGTAAAATTGGGGTTATAAGAAAGTTAGATAAGGAGGAGCATCACCATGTGGACCAACTTCTACTTGCCACGTGGCTCTTTGGTTACCGTTTATGTCTTTTTTCAAAATGGCATAACTTTCACATCCGAAGTCTGTTTTTAGTGCCATTTTTTTGAAACATTCTATTTTTTTGAGAAATTTTAATCTAGACCATCAGCTTCATATTTCAAATTTGTATTCTCTACATATTTAATATGGATTCTCCTAATGATCTTTTGCTTACCAGTACCAACTACTTTTCATGGAAATCCCATATGGAGGATGTATTAAGAAGTAAAGGATTGTATCGAATTACCTTGGGAAAAGAACAAGAACCCACTGATGATGAAAATAAATTCAAATGGGATGATAAGAGTGATGAAGCACATGGAATAATCAAAATGTCCATCTATCTTGATTTAAGGTTTCACCTTCAAGGAATTGATGCCCTCGATGAAGCTTGGGAAAAAATTCAAGTTGTGTTTGGTAAACACAATATTATTTGAGACCACTAGTTAGAAAATCAGTTAATGACTTTAAGTCCCAATGATTTTCCTTGCAAAGAATATTATTTATCTAAGTTCAAAATACTTCGAGTTTTATGTATAGATCACAAACTAGATCTGAAGGAAGAGTAATGCATATATGTTATTCTTGCAAAGCTTGGTAGTGCATATTATGTCTTTGCATCTACCTTTTATGCCACCAGAGAAGCTTTAGGGAGTGCTTATAAAGAACCCTCTCTTGAGTCTTTTTGCGATGTTATGATTCAAGAGAAAGATAATCTTGACTTCCGTGTCTTTGGCTCACGTGCATGGGGCCAGATTCCCTCTGAAAATAGGAAAGCACTTGATCCACAAAGTACTACATGCACCTTTGTTGGATACCCATATGGTGTGAAGGGATACAAATTCATTGATCCCTTTACAGACCAGCTCATCATTGAGCACAATGTTCACTTTGAGGATATCTCTCACATGCTCCACATGAGCTGCATGTAGGTACTTTTGTCCTTCCACCAATTCGAGATGATGATTCTACACATTCAGGATCTACCTCAGATCTGAGTTTCGATACAGAGTCAGAGGATTCAGAACATGCAGATGAGGAGCCAGAGCAGAGGCCCAAGTGGGCACAAACCACTCTTCATGATGCAGGAGATCTTGTTGGGGATCCATAATATCTTAGGAGGACTCAATCTCAGTTTGAGGAGCCTCCTTGTGTACTCAAAACCATTGAACCCATGTTGCCTATGCAATGTTATGTGGCTCAGTCTTCATACCCGCAGACCTATGGTGAGGTTGTAGGGAATCTCTTTTGGGAATCAGCCATGTAGGAGGAGTATAACTCCCTCCTCCCGAACCAGACTTGGGATCTAGTTCCACTTCCTTCAAGAAGGAAAATTGTAAAATGCAGATGGGTCTACAGGACCAAGGGTTCAGCGAATGGTTGTTACACATGATTTTGGTCACTTTGGTGGTGTCTCTACAGGTGATGTGTTCAGGCTCCCACAAGGACTTTTTGCCTGAGAAAGATGACTGCTCTCTTCTTCCAGAAAACACATTTTTAAGATGAGTTCGCAGGCTGCCTATGTTACAGGATGCGAGAATCCCTCATTCTCGCAGGCCACCCATACTTAGGGTGTGAACTATTCACAGTCTGCTCCATAGATAGGGTGCGAACCTGTTTTTAAGCTTGGAAAGGAGAAGAAGTCACGAAGGTTCTAGAAGGGGATCTTCTAGAAAATGAGTTGATATTTGCATGATTGGCATCCTACTGACTTCTCAGATTTGGTGGGATCATCCTCATCCATGTAACCATCCCTTCTTCTCCTATATATTGAAAGGTTTCTCATGGAAAAGGTGAAGTAAGATTGAATGAAGAATTGGTGAAAGAATTGTGTGAAGAACCTTGCTTGGCTAGAAGCTTGAAGACTCTATTTGGTCTATCAAGAGGAATTGGATCTTCTTCATGCAAGTACAGAGCAAGTGTTTGTGTTGGAACCAAGAGTCACTGAAAGGAAGCTTGCAACATCAAGGCGTTCAGGTTGTATCTTCTACTTTCAATTAATATAATACAACGGCATGTCCCTTTCCAATAAAATCACTCTTATTTTATGGCATAACTCCTTGATCATATGCATAGGTTGACATTGAATATACTTTGCTATCTTAACTTTGGTTGGTTTGTGTTGTCTTGGACCTGACTTCACAAGAGTGTCGGAGCGAAGCGGGAACAACAGAGACCTAAGGAAGTGATATAAAGGTATGTCACTTATTCCTTCTTATCAGTAGATTCAATGACTACAACTTAGGGAAAGAGTCGTGTCCTGTCCTGTTTTGTTCTAGATCCAGATGGATCTAGGGAGATCTATTAGTGTCTGCACCTATCGATTTGTCCGATAACAAAATTGGCGACCATATTGGGGATGCAACCCATTTTTGGTGGTTTTTTCTTGGCCATTTGCTCTTAACCTACCATTTTTCATTCCCATCAATCTCTGAGTCTTGAGGAGACCCTTACAAACTCCCTGGATCCAGAAGTTCCCTCAAAATTTTTGTCCTTTTTCAAAAATTTGCTTGATTACAGACCTTCTCGCACTGCACCCTTTTGTAGCCTGTGAGAACTACTAAAGTTCGCACCCTGTTGTTAAGTTCAGTGCGAACTTCTCGCATTCTGCCTGTGTCTAGCTTGTGAGAATCCTTGATTCTCGCACTGTACTACACTTCCAGCCTACGAGAATCCTTGATTCTCACACTGTACTACACTTCCAGCCTGCGAGAATCCTTGATTCTCGCACTGTACTACACTTCAAGCCTGCGAACCCACTTGCAAAAATTTTGGATGAAGTCTTTTGTGTCCTCAGATGCCCAGATTTGTTTTTGTCTAGGAAGAACTTCTCTGGCCAGAGATTGAATGTTTCTTGACTTCAAATTTCATGAATGATTTAGCTCTCCTCGATCATGTTTTCTCAATTTTTACCTCTTAACCTTTTCGCAACAAGGGTATAATCTCCAGTTTTGAAATCTGAGTGCTTGTTTGGTTGGGAGCCTTTGATTGGCTTAAAAGTTGAGATCAATTGTTCTTTTCAATTGCTTATTACTTGGAAAATTGTTACCCATGTGCATTTGAAGAGACTAGTCTTATCAATTTGTTATTTTTGTCTTCATTGAAAGATTGGTTTGGGTGTTTGTTGTGTATTTCTTTTTCGTTAGTTGCTTATTTTTTTCTTAGTTCCACCCCTGTTGTTTGGTTTCTAATAAAAATTAAAGACATTTTCTTTTTTAAGCAACAATTTTTGAAAATATTGGCATTCAAGTACTGAAAAAGAACGAATAGGGAATTTGCATTGTTCATGGTTGTTTGATATTACATTTCAAAGAGGATCATACATCGTAGTTTGTATTGTTCCAGAAAACTCAGCCTCTTTCCCTCTTGTAGATAAAATTCATCAAACAAAAATTTGTATCATTCATTCCTATTTATGCATTTTTGGGTCAGAGTCTCACACAACATCGGTTTCATTTATGTCTCCTTTTGAGTAACAACAACCTTTAATAACATTGCGCAATTTTAAAATCCAACTAGTAACTTTTTCTAGGACTCGTTTACACCAACATTATCTAGGCTAGAGCTTCGGAATAGGCAGTGAGACATACTCTCCAAAGCACAAAACACACAATAGTATCTTGTGATAATGAGTGTCAAATTGCATTTGCAACATTTCGTCCTGGGAAGCCCTTCTCACACAAGGGTCAAACCCGAGGTCGCATTGAGATTGACAAAGTTGCTCACCCTGCTTTGTTGATATCAGTGTAGAGATTGCATGTATTACGGGGGTCACTTGAAGGTATACCCACAATGATGAGTGGAAGCCTCTCAAGCTGATTTCGGGCTAGATACCCTGCCCTTGCGTGTGGATCGGACTATCGACTGTTCCCCCAGGCATTATTGTTGTTGGTGGTAACCTTAGTAGCCTACCTTCTTAGGGTCTTACACAAGGTGACTATGAAGGGGCAAGTCTTCACGGTACCTGGAATCGACGTTGGCCAAACTCACTCGGGCTCCTTGGAGGGTATACCCACAATTATGTGTGGGAGCTTGCACCAGGGCGTAATTCCATTAAGCAGGTCGTCAACGTAACTTTTGCACCCTAGCCCAGCCCCTTCTTGTCTCGTCGTTGCAACGTTGGATTTCATCACCGACTAGTGACTTCAGAATTGGAAGGTCTTTTTGCTTGGTTTTGCTTCATAGATTTTACTAGCGTATGTTGTTTGTTTACCCAAGTTGGCCATAGAATTTCTTTCGTAAGATTCTAACTCAATCACAATTGACCCTCCACGTCGTTCACGTAGAATGCAAGGCCTACCCCTAGAAGATCTGGAAGGTTCCCAACCCTTGCCTACCAACTCACTGGAGGGATCTCCTCAACATAGTGAAGTCCAAGATGTCGCCACTCCACAAGTGGAAAGAACTAACTCTTAGAACAGTTCTGAATTACTAATTCTCGAGAGGACTTCTGACTTCCTACCGACTCTGAGAGATGTATTGTTCGAGTGAATTCTTCTGGAGATCTAGTTGTTCAGTCTTCTGGAACACCAACCAGACCTTTCATAGGACCTGAGGGTCAAGATCCTTTTTGGACTACTGACATTTTTAGATGGGATCTCTTTGGCTCAGGAGCAGGCGTTGATATCACTGTCGCACCTGAGCTTCCCAAAACATCTAATCCAGGCACAGTACCTTTTACTACTGCCTATTATTTTCCTGGTACAGACACCCCGCCAATTGACCACATCTTGACTCTCCCTCTACAAACGGTCCATTACACAATGGTCCCGGATACTACGAATCCTCACACCGGGATCACAACGACTGGCCAAGCCCCCATTGTCACACTGCTTTCGCCCAGACACACCCCACCACTTCCACCCGGATATCATGCGTTGAATGCTTCTATTCCCTCTCCTACAAAAATCTCATCCGAGACTCCTGGCGGTTCCACTCCTTCTGGGCACCATCTTCCCGGTTTCATTCCGACACTTCCTCCACGCCCTTTCAAAGGACCTCTTCCACCCTCTATCAGAGGCACTGATCCTAGTGTCACCATTCCGTCGTTCACACCGAATTACCAGATTCTTGTTGGTGGACAATTTCACCAAGGAGGCCAAACTCAACCCCCTTTTGCAGGACAAATCCCAAACGGGACGCAACCCCTGATTGGAGGGCAACCCCCACCAACCCCACCCTATGGAAAAAACATACCTCCATCCTTGGCCCAGTATTGGAATCATCTTATACAACATAATTCTCACTCGATTGGCGGGCAACAACCTCAAGCTAGCTCTGTCATACCCCCTAGTACAAGCCAACCCTATCCAGGTACGTCTAATCCTATTTGGGGCTCGAATGCTCAACCCCACGCCCCTGTTCAAGGGTACAACCCTATGAATTACTTGCTTCCACACCAACAACTGAATCCACCGGGATATTCGCATTATATGCAGACTGCTTATGGTCCCACTGGTTTACAGATGAGACTCCCTCCCCAAAGTCACCAGTACCCGCATGTGAAAAGACAATTACCTTTCTTAGCCACTCTGGACCTCCTGGATCTGTCAAGGATTTTAAATGATCCAATCTATCACTCTCCTCAATGGCCTGCAATACTGGCCAAACTACCATCCGACATCCCTAAATTCAATGGCAAACCGGGAGAGGACCCGAACAATCATGTAATGACTTTTCACCTTTGGTGTTCATCCAACTCCTTGATGGATGACTCTATTCGTTTACACCTTTTTCAGCGAACCCTCATAGGTTCCGCTGCGAAGTGGTATATAGAATTACCACGAGGCTTCTTCATTGACTTCAACACCCTTGCTATGGCTTTCCTCACCCACTATCAGTTACCGATTCGCTACGAAATGGGAACTGAGATTCTGAGTTCTTTCAAACAAACTAAGGCCACTCATATCTCTGATCACATTCATGAGTGGTGACGGAGGCGACGTCTCATCAAAATTGAACTTCCTGATCAGTTTCTAGCAAAGTGGTTCACGAAATCATTCATGAATGACATCGCTCATGGCATTGCCATGGGTGGAGTTGTCACCGAAGAACAGGCAATCAGTCGTGCCTAATACCTAGACCTCGTTTACTCACAAATGGGTACTCTCTACGACTTACTCCCTGACACACCTTGTCCTTATACTTCTGCTACTTCAACCACTCCCGCTGCTTCTCATGCAGCTGACGGTGTGATTGGCACTTTCCATGCCCAACTGCATTCCGTCCAGACCTCTGGCAACAACCCAAACCCATTTCTTCTAATGTTCAAAATGCTCTGTCTCCTACCCCTCCCACCGGCAAGACTTCTGAGGTAAATTCTGTTCAATCTACCCCCGCCGAAAAAAATAAATCCAAAAAAGGAAAGGGTAAGATCAAGGAGGATAAAAATAATCCACAAACTAAGAAAACCAAAACACCACCTGTTGATGATAGGGATAAGCGCAAACCCCAATACCTTTGTCTTATCTGTGGTGATGATCACTACACTAAGGATTGTCCACTACGAGATGAGGTTACTAAGTTCCTTCAAGGGACCACAAAACCCCCCACTCCGACCGTATTGTCACAACCCTTCCCTTCTCAACAATAGGCCCAATTGGTCATTCATGACCAACCCTCCCCCTCCAATACATCCTATGTCTTAATGTGTACAGGTGATTCAAAGAAGAATGACATCACACTTACCACTCGAGCCAAAGATTATTCTTCCTCCAAAGAGAAGGTCCATGTAATACCTCCTTCGGTGGTCCAACCATCTCCCACGACTCCACCTACCAACGGTCCTCTTCATCTCGAACGACCGAGGCTAGACACAGTTCTTCGCCCTCCTCCAAAGGGTATCGTTCAGAAATCGACTTTCAATCCTCATGCACGTGCTGCCCAGAACTACAGTATTGTTGAAGATTTGGCCCAAGCACCATCCGCGATGTCAGCCCTTGAAGTCCTTCAAAGTTGTCCCATACAACGGAAGGCACTGTTGAAATCTATTGGTGGAATCGACCCTACGGATAGGAATTTAATAATTTTTGACTTGGAAGATCACATTCCAAGGTTACCCCCTCAACTCGCATTCCAAATACAAGTTATTGTCTCCGACAAAAACATTTGTAGGACATTTATTGATGAGGGTGCCTTGATGTGTGTCATGTTTATTACCTGCTGGAAATCCATCGACTCTCCTCCTTTGACTGAATCCCACAACACACTCAAAGCATTCAATGGCTCTGGTTTTAAGCCTTACGATGTCCTCCCTTCATTTCCTATTACGTTAGAAGTCAAAATGGTCCAAGTTGAAGTGGAGATCTTTGACGCTCCTCTCGATTACAACCTTCTACTTGGTCATAGATGGATTGATTCCATGCGTGCATTTGTGTCGACTCTTTTCCACGTCGTGCATTTCCCACATCAAGGAAAATTAGTGATCATCGACCAATTGGCCTTCTTCCACTCCGATACACGTACCAGCAATGTACCGTTCATTGCAAATCCCCCCCTGGATACGAGAACGTCAGTGTGGGTCTTATTAAAGATTCCTCGTTAATGGGTACTTTCTCCATACCACCACCCGATGTTCCACATCCGTTTTTTGCCTCAATCAACATGATCTCCACCTCTGTTCACAGAACCCCTGCGTCTTACGACCCATGGATGGTACCCAACCCTGGCGATCATCTTCGTTATGGAGACGAAATGCCTTTGAGTCCGATCAAATCCGCTTATCAAGCCATTCAATCGGAAACCCCTGCTACCCCCTCTCTTGGTGATTTATCTCTAGACCCTTTCCACGTCATTTTTCCCATGGACGAGATGATTATGTCTGTTATGTCCATGGAAGATACCCCTTGGGACGATGGACATCATCGTTCCATCCTCTTCCTGGAACAACACACCATCGAGGGTTACCAACGGATCTCGACCCCGTCGACCGTTGTCGTCATTTCTACCATTCTCGAGTCTACACATGATCTGTTCTACAAAGGGAACTTAAGCAACATATCACCCACCATCCCCCTCGACGTATTCATAAAACCTGGAATTGTCGAAAATGTGCATATCGGAGCTTCGTGTTCCCATGATGAAGTCGTCACCTACAAGTCTCTTTTCCAAGAATTCTGTGACGTCTTCACCTGGAGCTATGAATAAATGTTGGGTATCGATCCCGACATTGTGATACATGAGATTAAGACATACCCCGACGTTAAACTCATCTGGCAACGACTTCATCCGGTCCACCCACGTAAAGAGGTCGCTATCAAGCTTGAAGTTGAGAAACTTCTCAAAGCGGGCTTTATTTACCCTGTGGCTCTAACTGACTGGGTTTCCAATCTTATCCCGATCGACAAGAAACAAGTCACAATCCGTGTGTGCGTTGATTATAGGGACATTAACAAAGCTTGTCCTAAAGACAACTTTCCTACCCCCTTCGTTGACCAGATCATCGATGATTGTGCCGGAAGTGAAATCTTCTCTCTAATGGATGGTTTCTCCGGATATAATCAAATCAATATCATTCTCGCGGACCAACACAAGACCGCTTTTATTTGTCCTTGGGGCACTTTTGCCTATCGAAAACTTCGTTTCGGTTTAAAGAATGTTAGCGCAACTTTTCAACGTGCTATGTCTTACGCCTTCCATGATATCAAGCACATTGTGCAACCATATCTTGATGACTTACCCGCTCATTCCATGCACCGTGTAGATCATCCAATACACCTCCACGCCATTTTCCTTCGATGTTGGTTTTACCATATATGCTTGAATCCCCACAAATCTGTTTTCTATGTAGAATCTGGCCGGCTTCTAGGCTTTATCGTTTCACGTCAAGGGATCAGGGTAGATCCTTTGAAGGTCGAGGCGATTCTCAATCTCCCTCCTCCTTCCTCACTTCGCCAATTACAAAGTTTGCAAAGGAAGGCAAACTTTCTTCGTCGTTTCATCCCAAACTATGCTGAGCTAACTCTTGGATTTGCGCGACTGCTCAAGAAAGGTTCTGAGTTCATATGGGATACCACTGCCAACAAAGCTTTTGAAGCCTTGAAACTGTCTTTGACACGTACCCCACTCCTCTCCCCACCTGATTATAGTCGGGATTATTTCCTTTACCTCGCAGCCTTGGACTATACCATCGCTATGGTTCTCATCCAGGAGGATGATTCTCATGACGAACATGTCATTTATTACTTGAGTCAGAGTCTCACGACTACCGAAACCAAGTATTTACATGTTGAAAAACTGGCCTTGGCAGCCGTCCAAGTTGTTCAACGTTTCCGACACTATATCCTCTCTCGCAAGACCACGATAATTTCTAACTGCAACCCTCTGTAGCACATTCTTACACACCAATTGCTAGGGGGAAAATACTCCAAATGGATAGTAATACTCTAGGAGTTTGACTTAGAATTCGAACGCGCTCAGTCCACAAAATCCTTGTTGTTTTCCGAGTTGATATGCGACATTCTCTTCTCTGAGACAAAAAATGTAGCAGTCGATTCATTACCCGATGAATCCCTTTTTTGTGATTAGGTCCGATGACCTTTGGTATGGAGATATCATCATATATCTCCAGACCCAGACTTTCCGACCGAATTTGTCTAGCACTGACCGCCATCGAATACGCTACCAATCCCATCAGTATATTATCCTCGGTGATACTCTTTATCGTCGTGGGATTGACTCCGTTTTTCGACACTGTCTCACATTTGACGAAGCCGAGAAAGCCCTCAACGACCGCCATTCTGGAGCTTGTGGTGGTCACATGTCTGGGTATGCTATTGCTTAGAAGATCTTACGAGTAGGGTATTTTTGGCCCTCTTTATTCAATGACTGTATAATCACCTTCCAAAATGCCACGCTTGCCAAACCAACAACAATAAAATACGATCACACCCTGCTCCTCTACACCCAGTGGTCTGCGTTGGTCCTTTTGCGAAATGGGGTATCGATTTCATGACATTTCACCCTCACTCGGCCGGGGGGCATGGATACATTATTGTAGCTGTAGATTATTTTACGAAATGGGCTGAGGCGATGCCAACATTCGACAATACCGGAAGGATTGCAACATTATTCATATTCAATCACATCATTGCTCGTTTTGGTGTTCCTTATGCTATCGTTACTGATCACAGTAGCCACTTTAGAAACTTCATGATGTCCGAACTCACTGAAAAGTTGGGTCTTCGCCATGAAAACTCAACACCCTATTACCCACAAACCAACGGCCAAGTTGAAGCAATAAACAAGGTCCTCATTGCCATGCTTCGACGAATGATAGGGATTCACGAAACGAGTTGGCACACGATGTTGTTTTCAGCATTGTGGGTTTACCGGACATCTATTAAGTCTGCTACCGGGTTTACACCATTCCAGTTAGTTTATGGTCTAAAAGCCATCTTGTCGATTGAATGTGAGATACCCTCCCTAAAACTAGCCGTCAAACTTCTCCCAAACACTTCTGCCGAAGAAGAACGTCTATTGTATCTCATGCAATTAGACGAAACCCGTCGCAATTCCACCCTGGTTATAGAAGCCTAGAAGAAACGTGTCAAAGCCCAATACGATAAACATGTCAGGCCACGCGTTTTCTCCGAAGGTGATCTAGTTCTTCTTTACGAACAAGATTGAGATATGATAGGAGCTGGAAAATTTGAAGCTATGTGGCGAGGTCCTTATATCGTCAGACGAGTTTTGGAGAAAGGAGCTTATGAGTTGGTAGACTACGATGGTATCCCTTTGAGTGAACCCAGAAATGGGTTGTACTTAAAGAAGTACTATGCCTAAGATCACCTGTGCATAAGTGCTTGTATTTTATTGTATCATATTTTTTGTGTGTTACTGTAGTATATTTTTTCATTATTTGGTCTCTACCCCCGACCGCTTATGTTACGTTGTGCTTGGTTTCCAGATGTCAGAGTCTTCATTACCCCACATTGGCTTCGCTGATGGTGCTAGTTGTAGTACTCAAAACCTTGCTTGTGTTGCGTGGGCAATTTACGCACCTACAAACGAACTTATCAATCTGCGAGGTGTGTGCCTTGGTTGTGTGACCAATAATATTGTAGAATATAGCGTCATCGTTGAATTATTGATTGATGCTATTTCGCTTGGTATCCGCCACCTGGTTATACGACTCGATTCACAGCTAGTAGTACTACAACTAAGTAATGTCTATGTTATTTGAAACCCTACTTTATTATGGGTATATTTATGAATTCGCCTCTTGGAACGTTATTTTGATTATATTGAGTATCAGCATATTCCTAGATGTCTAAATACATTGACCGATGCATTAGCTAACTATGTGTTAGACAGAAATTTGTGCCATTTATAAACCAATCACACATTACATGTATAACACAACACAAGATAAGTCGGTAAGAGTCGTATATATGTATATAACGATCAAAAGCGTTTACAAAAAGTTTCCGTCCAAGGAAAAAAATCTCAAAAATACGAAGCCCATGGCTTCTACAAAATAGCATCACGGATGACGCTCACGATAACACACAACTGCTCGGGCTACTCTACGAAGCAGTTGACTAATAGACTCGGACACGCCCACAGTATGGCGTTGGTAACGTCTAGGGATCTCCCCAATAGCCATATCTGGGATGTCAGCGGTCAACCCCTCCAAGTTCTACTCCACTGCCTCGTATTCTTCGGCATCCCATCTCGCTACCGGAGCCGCCTCTCCTAACCGTTGAATAGGAGATGTTCCTGGAGGTCGATATGGCCCCACATCTTTGTCATCAAAAAGAAATTTTTTGATTAGTTCTTGGATAAACACAAAAACATTTCATATGATAAAACTTGCAAAAACATTTAAAAAGAACAAAATGTGTACTTCTTACCTAAATCACCCCACTGAGAATCCTCAGGCAGGGCCAAATCCGGATCCCCTCGGAAATCCAAACCAGTGTATGCATAGTCGTCAATCATCAACATCTGGGGCCGCAACCAGTCGAAAAATGAATCATTATACTTGATGATGGGCCCTGCTACGTGTCAAGCCATGAGGTTGCACCACCTCAGCATCCTCGAATCCTGTGGGGCCAGTAAACCCCAATCAACCTGTAGTCTCAACAGTGGGACCCTCTCGAGGAAGAAGGACACCAAAAGTGATCCGTACCCAAACTGCTTCAAGTTTCCCCTTCTTCACTTTGTCAATTGCCTCTTCATACTGCGGAGAACTGCATCCGACCAGTTGAAGACCCGAGGCTCTGTGCACTCTATGGCATATTGGAAGTAGCTCTAGAGAGCCATGTGTGGAGCCATGCTCCCAGCCATGTGTGTAATAGTGAACAAGATGGTTTGCAGGGTCAAGTCTTGGACCCCCCAAATAACAACCTTACCCTTGCTTCTTTCTGCCTCTGGAACATAGTACTGGCGACAATACTCACTCATAGGGAGTCTTCCACCTCGGCCACCGGTCAAGCTAACATGGTACACATGCCATGATAACCCTGCTAGAAAATAGATATCCTCGATATCTAGGGTCGACGTGTGCACTCCCATGTGAAATAACTGTTGGTCCACGTCCCACATATGGACCAAGTATTCCAACAATCTGAGTTGGGCTCTCATGCCCGGAATCCTGAAGAATTTCAAGAGCCCACAGTCCCGGAGGGAAGCAACTGTACCCCAGTCATTCTTGGCAATAGCATTGTCTTCCTCATGTTCTCTTTCTCGCCACTCCAGCATTGTGATGGTCAAACACCTGCATAAGAGCCATGAGAGAAGAGTTAGCAACTTGTTCCAAAATTTTGCATGATTTTTATTGGGCAAAACTTAACTTTAAAATCCATGTTTTGGCCCTCGCAAGTGAGCCTTTAGCACAGTGCGAGATTCTCGCAGGTCCCGCAAAGCCCGCCTGCAAGAATGATTGAACGCATAGTGGGGCCCTAAAATGGACTCAAAACCCAAGAAATTGCCAATAAAACTGAAAATGAACCATGGAAAAGGTAAAGGATCAAAAGCTTACCTCGTTGGCGGAAACGGTTTGCCGAATGATCGCTTGTGCCTCCTGCAATCGAGCGAAGAAATGTGAGGGAAAATGAGGTATGTTGGATAAGTTTTGGGCAAAATTAGAATGAAATGGTAAAAACCCTTTTTTACCCATATTTATTCACTTTTTACCATTTTTTATTTGATTTTTATATTATTTTGCTTATAAAACCTAATGCCCTAATGGTATTGTGAGTATGGTTGTCATAGGTATAGCAACTTCGAAGTCCAAACAGGGGGGTACGGGTATTTTTTCTTTTTGTCGCATGTACAGTTACTTTTTTAGGGTTTTTGTAGGAAAAACCTCGAGCTCAGTCTTCGTTCGTTCTGGCACTCAAAAATACATGAGAACGTAACCGAGTATACTTTTTCTCGTCTTTTCGTACTCGTATGGTAACACGAAAATGACGAACCTAAGGGAGTATCCTTTAAGCTCTTTTCACGCTCCATAAAAACAAAAAGATTGTTGAGCGATCTTGTTCTCTTCACGCTCATTAAAATATCTGAAGAAAAAGTTCGACGGGCGATAGTTTATCACTTTTTCGGTCTCGTTGAACTTATTTATGAAAAAGGAACTAGGAGAGTTCTCTTTAAGTGTTTTTTAGACTCTCAAAACATGAAAAACTCTTGAGTTTTCTATCCTTGGACTCGTTAAACAAACATCAACAGACCCGTGATGGGACCGAACCACTCCTTCCTAGGGTTCGTTAAATATACTCCGAGGGACTCATCCGAAGGATGAGCTTACATCAACAAGCATATGTTATCCTCCTCAAGCTTGCGTAAAAATAAAGAGGTACTAGCCAGAAATGGTGGAGGAAATTTTGGGAAAGGGATGTGTTTTCGTATTCATATTAATGACAGTAAGCGTCACTCTTGAACATGACACCCCCTATTTGTCATTTGAATATGGGTTAGGAAATCCATTTGTCTCTCATTCGACTTGCTACAAGGTCATATCTTGGGTTGTCTTTGAGTCAGTGCTGCCAAGTCTTTGGTTGTGTCGTTCATATGTTCAAGAGAAGTTCACATGAGCCCTCTATTGAGTCGGCCATCTGCGGTTGTCCATTCTTACTATGTGTGCCTTCCCTGTGTCCATTTTGACTCATATTCATACTTTGTCTCATCTTCAAAATCTGTTACTTATTTCGTGTCATTGATGGGGGATACATCAAGGCCCTCTTGTGACGAGTTTTGTTCCGTCGACTCCAACTCATTATCCATAAATGAGACTTAGAAATCATTTAGTACCTTGGAACCTGCATGCTTTAATGGCAGGTCTCTTCGCTTTCGACAGGAGTTTCACATCATTGATCCTTGATCGAGAGATTCCGCCGAGTGCTCGACTTCAGCTCATTCATTTGCATTCGTTCGGATTGTACTTCGGTACCTTGGGATTCATTGACATCAATGGTGATTTCCCTCACACTTGTTAACGATTTTCATCAATGACCGGTAATCAAGTGGTTTCTACCATGTTCGACTTCAACACATGTAATCGCATGGTTAGATTCATACTTTTAGGTGACGGGATTGAAGACCCTGGGTCTCATCTTTTTGATTCAGGCTGCGATGGAGTATGTATGATTTGTGTCGGTGCATAGATCCACTTTGTATGTCACGTGGCTATGTCGTCTTAATTCAAGTCTTCTTACATAGATCCACAGTGTATTCCTGGTGGCTATGTAACATTTTTTACGGCATGGATCCATGGTGTATAATTGGTGGCCATGACTTACGTTTGTGATTCCATTCATTTGTGATCTGAGCATGGAATGCTTACCTCAAAACTGGTATTATATTCTGCAGATGCTTGATTGTTTACAACTTTCCAATTAGGTGCGCTCCTGGTTTCTGACACACACACGTAGTTTACAAAGTATTTTGTCCATCACAGATTCCAGCCTCATACTTTGGGGGGCATTCTATTACATGTGATTTTGGTCACTCTGGTGGTGTCTCTATAGATGATGTGTTCAGCCTCCCACAATGACTTTTTGCCTGAGAAAGATGACTGCTCTCTTCTTCCAGAAAACACATTTTTAAGATGAGTTCGCAGGCTGCCTATGTTACAGGATGCGAGAATCCCTCATTCTCGCAGGCCACCCACACTTAGGGTGCGAACTTTTTGCAGTCTGCTCCATAGATAGGGTGCGAACCTGTTTTTAAGCTTGGAAAGGAGAAGAGGTCATGAAGGTTCTAGAAGGGGATCTTCTAGAAAATTAGTTGGTATTCGCATGGTTGACATCCTACTGACTTCTAAGATTTGGTGAGATCATCCTCATCCATGCAACCATCCCTCTTTCTCCTATATATTGAAAGGTTTCTCATGGAAAAGGTGAAGCAAGATTGAATGAAGAATTGGTGAAAGAATTGTGTGAAGAACCCTGCTTGGACAGAAGCTTGAAGACTCTATTTGGTCTATCAAGAGGAATTGGATCTTCTTCATGCAAGTACAGAGAAAGTGTGTGTGTTGGAACCAAGAGTCATTGAAAGGAAGCTTGCAACATCAAGGTGTTCAGGTTGTATCTTCTACTTTCAATTAATATAATACAGCGGCATGTCCCTTTCCCATAAAATCACTCTTATTTTATAGCATAACTCCTTGATCATATGCATAGGTTGACATTGAATATACTTTGTTATCTTCACTTTGGTTGGTTTGTGTTGTCTTGGACCTGACTTCACAAGAGCGTCGGAGCGAAGTGGGAACAATAGAGACCTAAGGAAGCGATAAAAAGGTATGTCACTTATTCCTTCTTATCAGTAGATTCAATGACTACAACTTAGGGAAAGAGTCATGTCATGTCCTGTTTTGTTCTAGATCCAGGTGGATCTAGGGAGATCTGTTAGTATCCGTACCTACCGATTTGTCCGATAACAATGGTGAGGTTAGAAGATACAAGGAAAGACTAGTTGCCAAAGGATTTTATGAGATTCATGGCATGGACTACGAAGATACATTCGCTCCAGTAGCGAATATGTATTCCATTCGTTTGAACCTTTCTATTGCAACAACCATAGGATGGGAAGTACATCAAATGGATGTGAAGAATGCATTTCTTCATGGAGATCTCTTAGAGGAGATTTACATGGAGAAACCACCTAGCTTCATACAAGATTCATCTTTGGTTTGCAAGCTCAAGAAGTCTCTCTATGGCCTCAAGCAGGCACCGAGAGCATGGTACGCCAAGACAAACTCCTACCCACTGTCCCAAAATTTTGTGAGATGAAAATCTGATCCAAATGTCTACATGCTCGTGACTATTGATTCACTTCTGATTCTAGTTCTTTATGTGGATGATATTTTGATCACCGGATGCTCGACTTCATCAACTGCTACAGTGAAGGGGATCCTGCATGACAGGTTTTTTATGACGGACATGGGTCCACTCCATTACTTCCTTTGTCTCGAGATTAGTCGGGATGCTTCATGCATCAAGCTATCTCAATTCAAGTATGCTCGGGATCTCATGGAGAGATTTCACATGATAGAGTGCAAGTCTTCCCCTACACCCTTCCTATTTGGGGTAAGACTTGAGGATGGTGGGGACACTCCACTGGTTGACAACACTTTGTATAGATGACTCGTGGGGATTTTGTTGTATCTCTCCCACACCTGACCAGACCTATCATATGCAGTGGGAGTAGTCTCCAGGTACATGCAGGAGACGCATGAGTTACACTGGAAGGCTGCAAAGTGTATCCTTTGATACGTTCATGGCACCATCAACTATGGGATTCATTATGCATTAGGCTTTGCATTAGATCTCATAGGATTCACAGACTCTGAATGGGTAGGCGACAACACTGATTGCAAGTCCACATCCAAATACACTCTTAGTATGGGTTCAGGACCTATTTATTTGTTGAGTAAGAAGCAGTCTGCTATTGCTCTATCTTCAGCTGAGGCCGAGTACATAGGAGTAGTGAACATGACCATCCAGGCATTGTGGCTACATAACATCCTTAATGAGTTGGGAATCTAATTTCATAGAACGAATGTCATTTGGTGTGACAACCAAAGTAATTTCAAATTTTGTAGAGACCTGATGCAACGGACAAAGCATACCGAGATCCATATGTACTACATCAGAGATCTAGTCCACGTGAGGATCATCGACTTGCAATTTTGTCCTTCCTCTGAACAAACTACTGACATATTCACCAAGACTTTCACTAAGCAAAAGTTTCACTCTCTACACAATCATCTTGGAGTGAAGGACACAATTGCTTAGCAACTGTCTTTTGTTCTTTTCATGCATTGTACCTTGAGGGGGATTTTTTTCCCATGAGATTTTCCCTCTTTCCTCACTTTATTTCAGTGTTCATTAATTGCATTTTTCATGGGTACCTAACATTTCCTTTGTTGTCGGGACCCATTCCTCATTACCCCATAGTAATGTTCAAGGGGGATGTTGGAGATATTACACACACCTAGGATATTTTTTCTTTATTTTCCTATGTTTATTAGTCATTATTGAGGGTCTCCTATTTTTTAGGAACCTCTCCTACATTCTAGGAGAATATTCTCTTTAGTTGGCTAGCGGAGTGGATTCATTCAAGGTAACTTTGGTTTTATCACCAAGTAACCTCGAGACATGCCAAATTTGTGGAATGCAAACACAGATGCACAATTTGTTCTTAATGAATATGCAGCAACATCCTATTACAATTCATATATGACTAAAGTTGACAAATCTATGACAAATGCATTTAGGATAATATGCAAAGAACATGAAAAAATAATAATCAATGCTATGCAGATGATCCGTACGCTTGGAAATACAATATCGAATCTTCAACAAATGTCTGCACAACAAGAAGTTCATATTGTCCTTGCTCTGCTGCTTAACAACAATTCAAGACAATGTATCTTTATAAACACATCTCCAATAGTTAAATGCACATTTGTGCTTAAGCCATCGCTTTTATTGAAACATGAACCCGACAACTTAGAATATTTCATGTACAACTCTATTATTGATTACTATATTGAACGTCCATACGCGATTAAGAATATATGTCTTGTTGAATTTGTTTCCAAGTACAAAAAAGATGGTAGATACATATTGAAAAAGAAAAAGCCAAATGTGATACGATTTGTCAAATATAACAAGTACATTGATTACGAAATTTTTTGCAGAGAGAAATTAATATTGTATGTGTCATTTGAAAAAAATGAATGTACATTAAATCATAATTGGCCCACATGGGAAGATGCCTATTGTTTTCACCAAACTAGAATACAAGTCAATGAAGCTAAGTTTACATACAATGTCAATGCAACCTAGGGCAATATGGAAAAATTGATTCAACAAGTAGACAACGATCTTCTTGATTTTGATGGTACATTTACCCAACAAGGAACAAGTACAAGTTGTTGTGAACAGTATGATTTGCAACCAGATTTGCAATGCGTTGGAGGTCAAAGTAGCAAAAGAACAACCGATCTTGGATTCCAAGTTGTAGTGCATTCATTTTTGCTTGAAAACAATGAGTATTATAGACTTAGAAGAATGTTGAACAGAGAACAACAAGCAATTGTCAAAGACATTGCCCTAAAGAAACTAAGGAATGTGCAAATGCCATTGTACTTGTTTCTTACTAGTGGATCAGGAATAGGGAAAACCTTCACAACAAAAATGATATTACAAGTATTTATATGAATAGATGATGCAAACAGAACAACTGATCCTTTGAAACCAAAGGGATTGATAGTAGCATATACAGGTAAAGATGCTTACAATGCAGGTGAAACAACAGTCCATTCTACATTTCTGATGCCTTTCAACATGTCCTAGTTCATTCCACTTAGCAGAGAAATGATAGACACATTGTCAAAGCTTTATTAGGAACTGCATCTTGTCCTCATTAATGAAGCTTCTATGTTGGAAGTTGATTCCTATTTTCGATTGATAGTCGTCTAAGAAGCATAAAACATGTACAAACAAGGTACTTTGGAAACATAGTTATGGTGTTTTGTGGGGATCTTTATCAAGCACAACCCATACATGATTCCCTGGAATTTGAGCAGCCTACGATGAACATGCAAATCATAGTATATGACTTTTGGACAGATTGTGTGAAGTGTTATGTATTGCAGACCACAATGCAACAAAGAAATGAAAAGTTTATTGCTATTATGAATAGGATGCGAAGAAATAGTCAAACAAAAGACGATCTCGACTACATCAATATGAATTGCATCTGACCTACTTCAAATGATCCAACATTTCCTTTTTTTTTTTACAGAAACAAGGATGTTTCATTGCATAACAAGTCTATGGTATTGCTTGTACCTGACAAGGAACTTTTAATCAATGCAATTGGTGAATAATAAGACGAGCGTGGTAGTGTGCCATGTCATGAACACACAACAACTTTGCCTTCGCAACTTGTGCTGAAGTTAGATATGTTGGTTGAAATATATGCATGCAACTATGATTCACATGATGGTTTAGTGAATGGTGTAGGTGATATAGTCAAAGCATACACCAAAACAGATAAGGTTGATGTTTTATGGATAAAGTTTTATGATCTGCATATTGGACATTGGCAGGCCACGAGGTTAGCTTCTTTATATAGAAAAGACATTCCAGCTAACTGGATACCCTTATTGAGAGTAGCGAAACCAACATCCACAAAAGCGACAACATGCCATTTGAAAATCCGTAAACAATTACCAGTTCAACTTACATCTGCACGTACAATACACAGATCACAAGGGATAATGTTCAATAGTGTTGCATTTGATCATGTTGGGGTGCAAAGACATGGATTAGTTTACATAGCTTTGTCACATGTAAGGAGTACAGACTCTTTGTATCTTCTAAGTCCTTTGACTATGGATAACTTCATTGTTAAACAAAAAATCATTGTCGAGATGCAAAGTGGACTCTAGAATATGATTCCCAGTCTGTGCAATTGGGATCATGTATTTCAATTTTTTCACTGAACACTCGTTCTTTGCATGCACATATGAGCGATATAGGTAGTGACTATGATACAATGCAATCCGAAATTTTGTGCATTCGAGAAACATATATGACATTGTCGATGCAAAATCAACAATTTCAATGTTTCAATTGTCTTTCTAATTGCAATAAACATGGTGTGATGATACTAGTAAAAAAATATCTACCCATATTGGAACATATGCATTTTGAAGAACCAGATGTAGAGGTGCTTGTGGCAAGAGTAGTAGTCAAAGCATTGCATATTTCCATAATAAATATCTATGCAACCCCATCTGCAGTTCTAGTCAGCATAGCAAATGCAATCGCAATAGCATTGTGCAATTTAGATTGCAACAAAATCATAGGCATTCTAGGAGACTTCAATATTAACATGTGTCAGTGTAGCCAAAAAACAAAAAAATTGCATAGTTACATGTACATCCAAATCTGCATTTCTTATTGGACCAAACTAGACATGTACAAAGAACGTTAATTGACCATGTTTGGTCAAATGGGAAGAATAATCTATCAAAATTTTTTTGATATTGAATACATATTGGAGTGATCATGATACAATTTGTTTTCTACTTTCAATTTGAAATGCACATATATCAAATACATATTAGAGCGATCATGATAGAATTTGTTTTCTACTTTCAATTTGAAATGCACATAAGTCATATAGAACATTAGACTATTGAATTATATTGACATCGGAATACATATTGGTATATGTCTGTATTTTTTTCACATTTAAAAAAAATATATATTTCCTTCGTATTGAAGCAAATCATATTGCCATATCCTTGTTACATACCTACAATCATCGTGTTTCTTTGTTGCTTCAATAAATTGTGTTGAACATAACAACCATGTCCCCCAAAACAGTTTATGGTTGCACGGAGAATAAAACATGCACAATTCCCATTGCAATTGTACTTTGGTAACAGCTGCTTATAGGTCTATTTGTGTCGTTGGATGTGCAATAAATCCAAACTATCACCAACTATTATTAAAAAGAAAACGGTGCAAAAGAACAGACTTGGAACAAGAATTAAGAAGGTACATATTTCTATTTTGTATCTGTGTAGTGTTGCTTTTGT
>ML812183.1:164181-198540 GCA_009831015.1 Picea engelmannii
TCCTTGTCAACAAAGCAAAACCATAATTTAATTGTTTGTTAAATTGATCTAAATGCAAATGCACATAATGTATACATTATATACACATGTTATCTATGTAGTTCTAATATAGGCAACATAATTTGCATTGTATATGCAATTTGGATCCAAAGTATTTAGTGCCAATTGTTAAGATTTTGTTGTGTTTGTATTGAATTTTTACAGTTAACATATTTGCACATAGTCAATTAAATTGTTTCATATATATACTTCAGACATTTTGCGAAAGTTTCCAGTTTCAATTCAATTTTTACAAATCTACAGGAACTTTACAAGGTTTTCATACAATCTTTTTTTGCAGTTGTTTTTGGACATAACATATCCGTTTCTAGATTGTTTTTTTTACATCGAATTTAGTCAATTGTTTTCTTTTATTGTTCCAATGGATTCTAAACGCTTGAACACCTGATAACATAGCTACTAGGATTTCTAAATAAACAATCTATATTGTTATATCCCAATTCAGTAACTTTTATACAATCAAGAACCGAACAGAATTGTAAACAAATAACAACTATAATAACGTTTCTTTCTCGGCATTTCTGCCAATCCTACATTTACGTATACACCAAATCAATTAATATACATTTTTTTCCTTTTTGAATGAGTTGCAAATAGAACTTCGTTTGGCAATTGTTTCAAGTATAAGAAGTTCACCAGGCTGATGCAGTGAGTTCCATGAACTCTTCATACAAGTCTTGACAATAGACTGAGTGTTGCTTGTACGTGTGCCATGCGACTTCTGCAAAATTCCCAGTTACCGAACATATGGCTTCGCGCAATCGCTTTTTCCTGTTACTCCAATGCATTTCAAAGCACTGGGCAGAAGTATTGCAAATGCAGAACCGCAACAAACCGCTAACTTGTATAGATTTATTGCCCAACTATTGTCAGTAGACTAAGTGTTTCTTGTGCAATCGTCATACTTGTGTGAGGTTCAGAGGTACGAAAAATATAGGTTCGTTCTTTATAGAGGTGCATAGTTATTTGGTATTCACATATGCAACTGTAAATGTTATATGGTTCATTTGCTTTATACAGTTTTTTTTTTGCCTCGTAAAATGCACATTCTGTCTGTTTTCAATTCATGTGCAGAGAATTGTTGCAAATTCTCTGACATGCTTGCATTGCAGTCATTTTGCACGTTGCGACTTGCACTTTCGCACCTTGGTGTTTCTGCACATAATTTTATGGGCGGTAAGTTTTCGGACTGTGTATAGATGTTGGTTGTGTGCGTTGGCATTGGGCTCACTGACGTGGCAGACATAATAAATAATTCCTTTATTTTCGATGGTTGTGCGACAAAAACACATGCCAGTGAGTTGTCATGGTTAGAAATGCGAAACTGCAAAAGTTCATTGCGGTCTGGTAAGTTGTATACATTTACTGCCCAGGTATTGACAATAGACTAAGTGTTTCTTGTGCAACCATCATACTTGTGCGAAATGCGAAGGTACGGAAGATATAGGTATGTTCTTTATAGAGATGCATAGCTATTTGGTATCCACATATGCAAATGTAACCGGTATATGATTCATTTGCTTTAACAGTCTCTGGGCACCCCTCATAGTTGTGTCTTTCTTGCTTTATACAGTTTTGTTTTCCCTCGCACAGTGCACATTGTGTCTGTTTTCAATTCCTATGAAGAGAATTGTTACCAATTCTCTGACATGCTTGCATTGCAGTGATTTTGCATGTTGCCACTTGCAATTCTGCACCTAGGTGTTTCTGCACAGAATTTTTCCAGCAGGATGTTTTCATATTGCACATAGGTATTGGGCTCACTGACATGGTAGACATAATAAAGACTTCCTTTATTTTTTTATCGTTGTGCAAAAAACACACATGCTAGTGAGCTGATATGCTTCCGTACATCAGCATTTGCAATCGCTCGGCACTTTGTAGTCACAAGGTAGGTAATATGGAAGAAGGCCTAGTCGCTTTTGGGGCATTGATTTTGCTTGGATTTAGAAAAAAAAAAGGGCAGTGATTTACAACTTCTGCAAAGTAAATGCACTTGCACGATGCTTTAGGACTGGACCAAAGTAAATGCACTTGGTCTTGAAGTAATCTAAGCTCTCTCATTCATTTATTTTTCAAAAATTTTGGTCTTAGAGTGATTTTATAATCTACAATTAATGTCAAATACCTAATTTATTTAGCCATCACATTATAACCGCATACCTTGTACATAAATCTTTTTGCTTTGTGACCATCATTCCCATGACTCGATGAGTGCTCTTCAGCCTGACTATGTGTAGATAAATTTAACAATGTTGTAGACTGACTAGATTTCCTTGTTTATAAAGATTTCCTTGTTTATAAAGGTTCCTCTTCACTATACATGCATAGTTTGATAATTGTAAGATTTGATACATTAAAAAAGAGATTAACTTTATGGATACAGTCTTTATTTCACTAAACTCCATTGCATGGCTAGTTTCCGTTGCCTGGATAGGGTTCCTTGTCAAACTAGAGGTCCTTGACAAAATAGGGGCCCTTGTACAGTCAGTTGTCCATGTTGTATTGGGGGTGCCTCTATTTCTTTCATTGGAAACCTTGAAACATTTGCAATGCATAATTGGAGACTCACACTGCAACAATTGCCCTAGACTCATATATATTGTATATGTGCCACGCCTATGACAAGCAACAATTGCATGTGTTAGAAGAAAGAAACTTAATATAATAAAATGCACAAGTAATGAATAGTTTTTTTCAAAAGATAATAATTAAAAATACATAAAATAAAGAACAATAACATTATTGTTTATGCAAGAGGAAAATGATAAGAATAAAGAAAAAAACAAGTAAAAACATCTAATATTGTTGAGGCAAAAACATTTAGCATAATAGTTTGTGTTGGTTTAAGTCTCTACTTACTATTCTTCTATTGGTCTTGAGGATTCTTGATGGGGTATTTTGCCCTTCATTTACTATCACAGATTGACCCTAGTTCAGAACTAAGAAGCTTCCCAACAAAATCTCTTTAAAGCTATCAGCCTCTCTGGTAAACCAGAAGGCAACGCAGCACACAGAGTGTACTGCGCAGTCTCACCCGAGACATCTCTAAGGATGGTTGCAATACTCAGGTGTTTGCAACCTTAGACTGAGCGAGATATGGGGTTGTGTGCCACAACCTTTATTCATTCAATCTAGCATCTAGTTTAAACATTCATTATATGCATGCATGTAGAGTATTAGATCTACTTAGTTGCTTCATTTACCTAACATTCAGACACAAAAGATGCATTCATTCATTCATTCTACATAGGTTTTACCGTGGTTCACACCCTCCTGGTCTACGTCCACAAAGATCTGGTTCTCAAGCTTTTATTATGGTTCAGAAATATCCCACGATGCGCGTGGTTACAATCTTAATTATCCCTCTTTCCCACAGGCTCCTCGATCCCTGTGAGGTTGACTAGATCACACTAGGCTCCTCAGCCTACGATCTAATCCTCGGGATCGAGTCGCTGACTCCTTCCTCAGCTCACCAGCTTAATGATTCATACACTTCTTACAGTTCTCTCTCTTTATGTCCTCTCCCCTTGACCCTTCTGTCGCCTAAGTACTACTTACTTATATCCTCGGCTCACCAGCCATTACAATCTATTAAAAAAACCCTAACCCTAACATCGTTAGGTCTTCCTTGCATGCGTGCTTCGCCTGCTTTTCTTCACGTGTTGTTTTTCCTTCCAGTTGTCTTCCGCATGCTTTTCCTCAAAAATAACATGTCTTCCTCGCTAGGCCTTCATCCAACAAGACCCCAACACTGACATGTGGCTCGTCCTGAGCCACCTGAACCTTGTGCACTTCTTCGACCTCTCCTGCGAGAGCCTGGAACTTCTCTATGAGTTTCTTTTCTTGCGTTTGAGCCTGTGCGGTCTTCTCCTTGAGTACGTCCAATATCTGCAGTGCAATCTCGTCATTGATCATCTCTGCGCACTCTACCTAAGTTTGTGCCATGTTCTTCTTTGCATCTTTCATCTATGCAGTGACCTCTACTGCCTGCTCCTGGAGCGGTTCCATTTGAGCTTGGTGCTCCTTCTGTGTCTACACGACTATGAGTTATGCCTGCAGTTTCTTCATACCCTGCACTCCGTGATCGACATTGTCTTCTGCCTTTGCTTGAGGTCCTGGATAGTTGCGCTTATCCTTTCTTCTTCATGGTCCCATTGTTGGACCTGTTGATCCTCTTCCAGCTTCATCCATAGTTGTGATGCTTTCTCGAAAAAGTCGACCGTTGCGCTAACTTGTCACTCCATCTCCTATATTTGTGTTGTTGCTTCCTGCTTCCTCTACTCCTTCACCTCTGGTGGAGTGGTAGGTATGAGCTGTCCCCGGAGGTGCTCGATCTCCTGCCTGTATTGATCGATTTTCTGTACTATCTGATCAATCTTCTGTGTTGTTGTGAGCTCTGTTGACTGCGCGCTCTTTGGAATTTTCTCATATGCTACCGCCAATCCTTGGTCTAGCCTATTTGCATGGTCTTTCTCATCTTTGATCTCGAGCTTGACCTGCTCGAGTACCAATTCCAACTCATCTTGATTGTCCTTTGTCTGTTGCAATTTCGTTGCGTTTGTGCGTGCGCGCGACTGTACCTCCTATGCGACACTGACTTGCAGTTTATACAAAGCCTTGGTTGGTATCTACGCCATTACCAACTGTATTTGATCCAAATCCTTCAAGGGTGTCTGCCTCACAATTTCATCCATGCGTAGCATGCTGGGTGTGACGTGAAATGTTGAGCTTGGCTGTGTTGTCGTCTGGATCCTATCTGGCTCGCTCGGCTCCTGTCTGTGATGTTGCAGGGACTGATTATGTTCCTTTGTCGGCCCTCTTTGTTCCTCTAGTTTGCTCGAGGATCTAGCTCATGTCTGCCATCTCTTCCTGCATCCTATCCCTTTGGCACTGAGCTTCATAAAAATATTATGTTGTATGATCCTGGATCATCTAGGCTACGAGGTTCGCGTCGTCCGTCGTGATCGTGTACTCTGGTGGCGTTTTGTGCGCCTTAGCTTTCTTGCGCGCACCCCTCGTTTGTATGACCGGCCTCTTGGTTTGGCCTTGCTCCTACTGAGTAGCACTTGATTTGATTCCTTGTGTTGTCTCAGTTTGTTTCTCCTGTGGCGCTTGGGTGTTGTTCTTCTTCCCCACCTGAGTGTCTTTGTTGGGCACACCTCCTTTCTTTTGTTGCACCTTGTTGTGACCGGTCCTTGGCTTCTTGGGAACCATTTTGTCTTCTGCAGGTGTTTTTTCCTACTCTGCCTTTGCCTCCTTCTCTGCGGGAATCTCTTGATTCAGGATTGGAATCCTCCAGTCGTCATCCCAATCCTTGATGGTCATTTCTACATCCTCTGCCAAGACGCGGTAGCGCATTTGTAGTCATTGGTTGTCGGGATCCTTCCGTGCTTGGATCCACATTGTATGCTCAGTCACTTTGAAGTTGGTTATGCCCTGATACTGTGCGACCACTTCTGGTGTAATATGCCAAGTGTTGGTGATGCTTTCCTGTAAGTCATTGTAATACCCTTCGAACATGCCTGCATTCGCCTTTTTGTTCCTAGGGTCTTGTGTGCTCCCCAGCGATAGGTATCACGTTGTGTATCAAGGAATGGATTTCACGGTGAAAAATGAATACTTAGGCTCCTTCCATCCGACCAAGGCGATCAAGACGAGTAGCCACGAATAGTGAAATTTTGTCCCCAGGTCCTGCATGTCCTTGCAGTCGTCCAGGAACAGATTCAACAAGTACGGGGCCCAGCTGAGTGTGGTGCCCTCCGCACACTGAGCTGCAGTTGTGACAACCCCGATAGGGACTTCCTCCTTGCGACATTTCATGAGTAACTTGCATGCCATGATTTTCGTGGCCATCCTTGTCATTGCATCACTAATACGCTTGATTATGATTCTGCGTGACCCCTTTCTGTACCATACTTTTTCTTCATTTCCTCGGCCAGTGCCTTCTCCTTCGTCTTTTCATCAAGGAACTACGCGGGTGTCTCCCCCCGTGATGGCAGCTCTGTGATGTATGCAATAAGCTCTACGTCTATTGAAACGATTTGTTCCAGCCACAGGTATGCTCTGTGGATGGCTTCCATCAGCTGCTTGACGCAATTATTTACATGTTGGCCCCTTCCAAAGTGTGGGATGTCCAATAGACCTAGAATCTCAGTTTTGGCAAGTCCGGTTGCCTACTGGCTTGGTTGGTTAATTGGTTCGTCAAAGGGTCCTATACCCACAGTTTCCAGGTAAACTTTCTTGGCAAACTCTGGGAACTTATCCATGTCTGTCACATCATGGTCTGAGTAATTCAATTTCCCTATGTGGCCTAACATGTTACCTGCGATGCGTACTCCTTCTGGAATGTGCGGCAAGACTATGGTTGTGGTGGTCTACTTGCGTGGTGATCGTGGTACCGGTTGTTTTCCCTTCTGCTGTGGTGGCTGACTCGAGGTTATAGCCTCCATTGTTCTCTCTTCTGCATACTCATCTACTCGGCCGGTGACATCTTCCACTCTGCCTTCCTGTGGTTGTTCCAGCATGGTTGTGTGTGACCTTTCCGGCGCAGTCGTTTCTGCCTGGTTCGGGACCGTCCCATTGATTCGTGGGGATTCTTCAGGGTTTTCGGGGAGTGAATGATTTCCTGCGTCCTCCGCCTGTTGGTCGTGTCCCCCTTCTGGCACATCAATGTCCATACCCACTGGTGTTGTCTGCTAGTTTTCCTCCACAATAGGCGTGGGGCTTCCTGGTGTCATATCGGGCGACGAGATTTCATCCACATTGATGACTTATGGAAGCTAAGGTGGTTGATGTTCGCTTCCCTGTGGATGCGGTGGTGGTCTAACGTTGCTTCGAGGTCGTCTTCCAGTCTAGCTCGGCTCTCCCAGTTTGGGTGGTGCCATGGTGGTAAAGATGTCTCCACCGAGCTTAGTGGCCTCTGTGAGCTCTACAAACCTCGCTCTATGATTTTATCAATTTCACAATAACCCTTTCAATCCTGGTGTGCTTCCCTTATATAGAAAGCGGGTGAAACTTCTCTAATATGTTACCCAACTTGCGTTTTAAATGAATCAGCGCTTCCTGTGTTCTTGCCATTGATTTCCCTTGCCGTCGCCAGTTGGCGTGATTAATGCGACGCTCCATCAATCATTTTTGTCGTTTAAGTTTGATAGTTGTCGTCCGTTGGAAGTTATTTGTCGTACCCACCCTTCCTGTTGTTTTCGCTTTTTAGTGACCGTTGGTATTTCCTCCGTTGTGCTAGCATTTCCAAGTGCACGTGCTCATTCTCTTTTCAGCGTGCTACGCCTTTGTTGCTATCTTTTGATGTCTGACATGGTAACCGCTCTGTGTTTTTTTTTTTTTTTTGGAAGTGCTAGGATGTCGACTGTCCCTATACAACTTCAGTCGGCTCCCATTAATCATCCCTCTGGGTTTTGTTCCTCCTAAATCCTTCAGTTGTACAGCTCTCCCATGTGTGACAGTATTTACTTCGTATGGTCCTAACCAATGCATTCTGAGTTTTCCTGGATGTTGAAGGGATTTACTGTCATACACCAAGAAATATTTTCTCTTGATATGTCTGTCATGCCAAGCTTTGTCCCTTGCTTTATGTACTTCTTGGTGAAACCCTGCTAGAATCATGTCTTCCTCCATGATCATCAGTTTATTTAGCCTTTCCTGCACTGTGCCTCGTTCTGTCATATTTGTAATTGGTGTTACACGTAGACTAGGTAACAAAAATTCTAATGGCACCACTACTTCTTGTCCATACACCAATCTGAATGGTGTCTATCCTGTCAACTTTTTGCATGTGGTCATGTATGCCCACAGTAATGCTGGTATCTTCAAGTCCCAGTTGTCTCTATTAATGTGGCAGATCTTTGTCAGTGAATTTTCGAGGATTTTGTTAAAGGCTTCCATTGTTCCATTTGTTTGAGGGTGATATGGTGTAATCTTTTGATGATGAACTTCAAACTCCTCAGTCATAGCTGTAATAGTGTTGTTAATGAAGTGAGTGCCTTGGTCACTCATCAAAATCCTTGGGTAGCCAAATCTAGTGATCACTTGCTCAAACAAGAAGTGGGTTGTTGTCTCTGCACTGCAATATTTTACTGGTGATGCTTTTGCCCATCTTGTTAGGTATTCTGTCGCGGGGATAATGTACCTCGCTCTACTGATCTTTTTGCTTGTGGGTTAATTGGTCCCACAAAATCTATTTCCCATTTGTCGAATACGTACAAGGTTACTTTTGGTCTCAAGGGAATCTCATCCCTTCTATTCAGTTTACCAGCCCTCTGACATACATCGCATTTCTAGCAGTAGTCCTTTGCATCTCTGTGAATGGTTGACCAACATAGTCATGCTCGCAATACCTTATGCGTAGTAGCTTTGCTTGCATAATTTCCTCCTGCTATTCCCTCATGGGCTTATGCTAAAATCCTTGGTATTTCATGTTCTAGCACACATCTTCTCGAGATGTTATCTGCACCCATTTTGTATAAGTATCATGCAATCAACTGATAATCTGCAGCCCTAACTACCAGGTTTTTCTTCTGCGCGGTATTGAATTCTTGTGGTGCAGTCCCTGAACTCAAGTACTGGATGATGTCTGCAAAGTATTCATCGATTATTTGGACTAAAAATAGTTGTGCATCGGGAAAGTTGTCCTCTAGATTCGTAGGTTCCTCCCCATTAGTGATCCTTGGCAGGTGATCAGGTCATGTGTTCAACTTTCCTGGTTTGACTATCACTTCAAAGTGAAATTCCTAGAACAACAATAACCATCTACAAATTCTCCCCCCCAACACTGGCTTGTTGACTAGGTATTTGAGCGTTGAATGGTCTGTGAACATCTTGAAATGTTTCCCCAATAAATAATGCCTGAATTTCTGAAGCGCATTGACCATCGCTAAGCCTTCCCTTTCTGTGGTATTATAATTTTGCTCCGATTCTAACATTTTTCTGCTAGCAAATGTTATAGGATGGTCCAATTATCCTCCTCCTACCTACGCTAGTATAGCTCCAAGTGCTATGGTTGATGCATCTACATGGACGTGGAATGTCTTATCCCAATTTGGGAATACCAGTATTGGTGTGGTTACCATATTCTCTTTCAAGGTGTCCAATCCGCGCTGACAGCCCTCATTCCACTAAAACGTTGTGTCCTTCCTTAGTAATTTCTCCATTGGCCCAGTGATCTGAGCATACCCCTTTATAAATTTCCTATAGTATCTCATATGTCCCAATGTCGCTATCAATTGGCGAACTGTTTTTGGTGGTGGCAGGTTAACAATTACTACGATCTTGGCAGGATCTACTAGCAAGCCTTGTTTGCATACTATATGGCCCAATAGTATTCCAAAAGGTGTTTTGAAGATGCACTTATTGATATTTAACGATATTTGACACTGCCTGCATCTTTCTAACATTAGCCGCAAGACCTCTACATGGTCTTTCAACAGACTATAGACTGTCCAGTCGTCCAGATATACTTCTAGGAACTGGTGAATAAACTCTTTAAATGCAGCTATGACTACTCTAGAGAATATTGTTGGTGCATTCTTCAGTCCAAACAACTTGACTGTGTACTGGTAGGATCTCCATTCCGTGGAAAAATTGGTCTTGTATATGTCTTCTAGTGTTATATCGATCTGATGGTATCCTGAGAATCCGTCAGTGAATGAATAAGCTTCTTGTCCTCCTACATTCTCCAAGACTTCATCTGTGAATGGAGTAGGGAAGGGGTCATGTAGGCACGCATCGTTCAGCTTTCTCAAGTCGACACATATTCTTATCCCCCCTTGTTTCTTCTCCTGAACTACCATCGGGCTTACCCATTCGAACTCTTCTACAGGTTCTATGATTCCAGCCTCCAACCTCCTATCGATCTCGGCTTTGACTGTTTGATTATATATCGGATTTAGTCTGTATGGTCGATGTCTGATCGGTCTTTCCTCAGCTCTGAGCGGTATCTTCATTTCGCCTAGCTCTCCTGCTATGCCTTTCATTTCTGTGAACGTTGTTGGGAACAGGTCGTTGTACTTGCGTAGTAACTCTGTTATACTTTCCACTGTTTGCTCATCCCAATAGTCTCCAATGCTAACCATTTTGGGATTTTCAACTGTCCCTATGTTGACTTTCTTCAGCTTGATTGGTGCAGCAATTACTTATGATTCCAGAGGTGGACCTTCTACTTCTCTCTCGCCTTCCACTTCCTCAATCTGAATATCGCGCGAGTCATCTTCATCTGGTGTTTCTTCCTGTACGTGGTAGCATGACAGTAGTTCTTTCACTGTCTATATGTTTTGTTGTTGTTCCTCTGTCATGAGTTCAACTTCTGGTTCCTTAATGAATATTACCCCTCTGATTTGTTTAAGTGTTGCATCTATGTTGGGGTTCTCATGCTCAAATGAGAAAGTGACTGCAAAATTTTGTTGTAATACTGTCCAACTCGTAGTTCCTCTGTGCAGTTCTTTCTCTGCATACCAGTTTGTCGGGATGCCTTCTAACGTGTGAACAAAATGATGAGGCCATTCTTCTGGTGGGTTCATCCTCCATAGTGTTCTGCATTTCTCCAAGTGTTCTGTTGGTGGCCCCTGTCCATCATATTTATCTAGCTGGTTTCTTCCTTGTTCTACGCCAAACCTGATGCGCAGTAACCGCTTACATTAATACCAATCTTTCACTGTTTCTTTGTGCGCACCCCACCATATTGTAGTTGTTGCCTTGAGTGCTATGTCCAGGGCTAAGAGTCTCTGACTATATAACACTTCATCTTTGTATCGTGTTAAGAACGCTTCTAGGTCATTCACCCCATGGAAGTTGGGAGGCTCCCTTATCTCCGTACCTACCCATCTTACTGCACAGTCTATTCTTGTGCATCTTTTTGTAGAGACTTCGTGTAACCTCTACTGCCAATTTTCTAAGCTTGTACCTGACTCTGACGCACATGAGGTGATGCTTCGCCCACTGAGTACCCCATCTGCAGTTGGGTTCACGTAATCTTCATCTCATGCAGTTGTTCTATACAACTGGTTGATTTCCTCCAAGTCCAAGCAAGTAGGTTCTACAAGCCTTTCCCCTTCTGATGGGTCCAATGGCGCAATGAATCTGTATTCCACTGACTCGAAGGTCATCTTTCGCGTTTTTAAGTTGATTATGGCCTAGTTATCAAATGCCCAATCTAAACCAAGCAATGTTGGGTAAGGTGTTGTGCCATCCACTATCTCAATTACTTCGAAGTTGGCTTTAGTCCATACTCCATCCAGGTCTACCGTTACCCCTTTCAGTCTCCCAATCGGTAGAACTCGGTGTTGATTTGCTAGTTTCAATTGAACTGATGAATATCTTAGTGTGGGATCTCCCATACATTTCCATGTCTTCTTGGGCAATACATTGACTTCAGATCCTAAATCCAGTATAATATCACCCATGTTGAAATCTCCAATGTTGGCGTTCAACCTGAATTCCCTACTTGTTCTTTGCCTTGTATGTAGATGATTGATTGTTTTCTGTACTAACTTTCCTTCTCCTTCTATGCTAGATCTTTCTAGCACATTTTGTAATATTTTAACAAAGGATGGATCATTTAGTAGTCTTACACATGATTGCAAAAAACCTTTAATCGTACTTACTTGTCCCAGGAGTTGTGTTTCTTTGGTGTGATCCAACGATGGAGGCATCTCGTACTCTAGTACTTCCTTATTATGTTGTGTGGTTGATGTTGATGCAATGTATGGCTTCATGAATCTTGTCTACCTTGCTTGAATATCCCCTTTTTGTTCTGCGAATCAAACTGCTTCCTTGGTTCGACATTCTTCTTCACCCATTGGTGTTGTGTTGGCTCTTGTCTTACTGCGTCGTTTCCTATTTTAGCTCCTCCCGTGTAACTATGTTGATGTTTCTTCCTTCATCCCTCGCTTCTAATGAAATCCATTGAACATTCTTATTGTTCTGATTTCTCTTCTCCTGGATCTTCACTAATAGTGCCGGGCATTCTTTCGTGTCATAATCTGATCCGCGACAATACATACAGGTCACTGGTGGAAGTGGACATTCTCTTGCATAGTGTCCTGGTTGTTGACAATTGTGACATACCACTGGTCCTCTACCTCTTCCAAAACCCCCTCTTTCTCTTCCTCCCCCTCTGTAGCCAGCTCGATCCCCTCGCGGCGCGTTATACTGGGGCACCTGGTTATACTGTGTGATATTATAGTGTGGTTGCGCGGTATTATACTGCGGTTGCACAGTGTTGTATGGTTGATGCGTAGCGTTATATTGTTGTTGCACAGTATTGTATGGGGTTGGTACTTGGTTAAACTGAGGTGCGGCTTGGTTGGTCATCATTTCTTCCTGCACCCTATATGCATCTGATGTTCTTTCCCTCATCAAGTCCATGGTTATGCAATATTTATCATCATGGCCTACTGACTTGCAAAAGTTGCAATACGAGCTCTTCGGTATTGTCTGGTACTTCTGCATCATTGGGCAGTGGTATGGATCGTGACCCTGTTTCTTACAGATATCGCACCATAGTCCTCCTGTTGGTAATGGATTTGGCATTCCTGCTGCCAGGTACTATGCGAATGTTGGACATTCGTTCTTATGGTGTCCCTCTATCCTACATGTGGTACACCAAACAACTTCTCTTTTGTCTTTACTCTTGTTCTGGTTTAGCTAGAATGTTAAGTTCTTCAGATCCTTCTTCAGTTCCTCGATGGCTGGATCTATCTTCTGATATTGATTTTCTTCCAGTTGTAGGGCTGCCCGGAGAGCCTCTACCTGCGTCTGAAACTTCTGTTGTTGCAGTGGATATTTCAAGTGTGGTAACAGTGAATTGACGATCATATGCTTATGCTGCATATCTGTCATGTCGTATTTTATCTTTCCCTTCAATCGTTTGAATATCTTGTCAATCTCCCATACAGATTCTTCGGGTTTCTGTCTAATTTCTATCATCTTGTTCATGTATTGATCCTCTACACTTGGCTTCTGGGACTCGTTTATCAACAACTTCTTGATATCTCCAATCATTCTGGTTGTCCCTAGAGGACTGTTTGTAGCTAAACTCATATACCAGTCTAGTGCGTGATCTCTTAGTGTGATAGCTAACTATGCAAGTTTAGTGTCCTCGTCTGTGATCTGTTTTGCTTCCGAGATCTTTTCACAGATAAAAAGGTGCTTCTCCAGGTCCTTCGATGCCTCTCCTTTAAATTTCGGTAACCTGATGGTGGGATCATGTCCTGCCATCTTGAATGTTGAACTACTACCTCTGCGCGGTGTAGATACTTGACTACTGCTTCCTGAACTAGCTCCCCCAATTGTTGTTCCTTGTGTAGATGTACTCCCTGCTGTCTTCCTTCTCCCGAAATTCGGTTGTCTAAATGGTGGTGTTCTTCTTGGTGTATTAGTCGCACATGGATTTATGGGTTCCACATTGACACTGATATGGATAGGAGTGTTGCCTTCTATTTCCGTTCTTGGACCTCTCATCTTCCTCTCATATGTCGCACGCAAGATTTCCTCAATCTGCTCCACAGCCTGGAGATCCTCTACCTCATCTTCATCACTTGCCAAGCCTTCCCTTGTGGCTACGACTCTCTTCTTGGTGTTCACCTTATATTGGTAGGGTACTCCATTGCACGTCTTTCCAGTTGTTGCCATGATCTGCTTGATCTTTCCTTTATCCCCTTCTCCTTCCATTTCTCCTTTTTTTATCAATGTTTCCCCCCTTCCCCCATGCACATAGGGAGTTTTAGTTGTCTGACTCCATCGTCATTACACATTTGTTATATAGTAATATATTAATGGAAGTATATAACGATCTGATGTACCTACCTCGAGGTCCCTTCAAGAACTCTTGTTCGGCTGCATTGTAGGACTTCATTGTATCTACTGCAAACTCTATGATAAATCTAACAACAATGCTTTCTAGCCAGAAATCTATTGCGCGTGTAAACTTATTATCAACTCGTTGTAGTTGCACGATCTCTTAAGGATTCCACTCTAGCTATCTGATCTGATTCGTAGGATGGTTGTCTTTCAATATTTTTATCCACTCCTGCAATATGTGTGGAAAATCACAGAAAAATACTTCATGCAAGTCAGTGAATACGTACTTGTCCAGATATTTGCGTGGTGTTAACTTCGGGCTTCTGTTATCTGTCTGCGCAAACTCTAACTCCTTTGTCTTCAACCAGCTTTCTATGTCGGCCTTCGTGGGATCCCATGGTCTCAACATCCCTTTTTAGATTCTCATTCTTTCACCTTCTTGTCCTCTGATCCCACATTCTTTTGACGCTTCTTCAGCATATCTCATATGCTCAATCTCATTTTCTTCCAATCAACCGACAAAGGAACCATTTGTTGGTTTAAGTCTCTACTTACTCTTCTTCTATTGGTCTTGAGGGTTCTTTATGGGGTATTTTTCCCTTCATTTACTATCACAGATTGACCCTAGTTCAAAACTAAGTAGCTTCCCAACAATAGCCCTTTAAAACTATCGGCCCCTCCGGTAAACCAGAAGGCAACGCAACACACAAAGTGTACTGCACAGTCTCACTCGAGATAGCTCTATGGGTGGCTACAATGCTTAGGTGTTTGCAACCTAAGACTGAGCGAGATCTGGGGTTGTGCGCAACAACCTTTATTCATTCAATCTAACATCTAGTTATAACATTCATTCTATGCATGCATGTGGAGTACTAGATCTACTTAGTTGCTTCATTTACCTAACATTCAGACATAAAGATGCATTCAGTCATTCATTCCACACAGGTTTTACCGTGGTTCACCCCCTTCTGGGATACGTCCACAAAGATTTGGCTCTCAAACTTTTATTATGGTTCAGAAATATCCCACACCGTGCGTGGTTACAATCTTAGTTCTCCCTCTTTCCCACAGGCTCCTTGATCCCTGTGAGGCTGACTATATCACACTAGGCTCCTCAGCCTGCGATCTAACCTTTGGGATCAAGTCACTCACTCCTTCCTCATCTCACCAACTTAATGATTCATACAGTTATTACAGTTCTCTCTCTTTCTGTCCTCTCCCCCCGACCCTTATGTCGCCTAAGTACTACTTACTTATATCCTCGGCTCACCAGCCATTACAATCCATTACAAAAACCCTAACCCTAACGTTGTTAGGTCTTCCTTGCATGTGCGCTTTGCCTGCTTTTCTTACACATGTTGCTTTTCCTTCCAACTGTCTTCCGCATGTTTTTCCTCAAAAATAGCCTTTCTTCCTAGCTAGGCCCGCATCCAACAGTTTGTTAAAAATAATTGCTACCTATTCACACAAGAGGGATCTACGAATGAACCGAAGCATCATATTTATGAATGGCCACATCTAATAAAATTGATTAACAAAGTTGTCACATCCTCAACACACATAACAAATTGTGATAAATAAATATACTTAGTAATTTGAATCTGATAGGACAATGAAATGAACAATACAAATTGTAACAAACATAATAAACAACAGTTGCAAGGTAGCATAGTCCCTACCAACTTGGAAATATATGTGTTGATATTAAGGTAGTTGTGGGAGGTATTTACCTCCATGTGTAAACCTGACGAGAATAGAATACTCCGGGAAGTAAGAGAAACCCTAATGAGTTGGCTAATAACCCTAGAAGACTTGTCGGCTCAAGAAGAGAATTTGCATTAGGTTATTAGCCTCCAAGAGAAGAAGTCGTCCAGAAGAAATAATAATACACTGAACAGACAGATACCTAGAATGAGAAGTCGGCCCAGGTAGTTAGCCAGATTTAGTATAAATACAGGAGGCCAGTTCTCATTCTGGTAGGCAGTCTTAGAATTGCAGTGCCCAGTCTTGTGCGCACTGCAGTGCCCAGTCTTGTGCGCAGGTTTGGAGGAGAGTTGTCGTTGCAGCTAGCAGTTATGCTTGGACTATCTCTTGGCTAGGGTTTGGATTATCTAATCAGCTATTGTTGGTGCGTTATCCTTGGAGGAAGATACGTTGCACCTTGTTTGGCTAGCTAGCATAGGGCTTGCTTTCGGAGTGATTCTTAGTCAAGGTTAAGGTGCTCGGAAGGTGGCTTCGGCCTATGGTTGAGTGACAATAGTGATATTGTCAGTGGTAAAACGAGCACATTCATTATGTTCTAACAGTTTATGGGCCCACGCCTCCTTCATTTACTCTAACCGCTGGAAGGAAACATAGTCATGAGGATATTAAGCTCGTTGAAGAACTGTCGCTAGAGTTTCTAGCAGGAGCAATCACCATAGCACTGTCGCTAGGGTTACTAGTTGGTGTAGTTGCAGAAACCCTAATATTCTCGTTGAGGCACCTTAAGTGAAGGGATTGACCTAATTTCTGGATAGATCAGTGTGCCCTAGCCTAGCGCATCTCCTGGTACTTTCAGCAAGCCAAGACGTCAAGTTTGATTTTTTCAGTCAAATCTAGGGTTTGACCAAGTCAAAGCAGCAATGGCTTATTCTATGAAGTCAGAGAACAAGTTAGATGGAGCCTCTAACTTCAGAGCATGGAAGACAAGGATTGACCTCATCCTTGCCAAGAATAAAGTGTTGGATATCGTGAAAGGAAAGATCGTGGAACCAGAGTTTGAAGAAGGAAAAGAGAAGGAACCGCCAAACGTTGCAGTTATGGAGAAGTTCAAAGACGGTGACAGCAATGCCATGAGTATCATAGTGGACTCTATAAAGGACCACTTGATACCCTACATCTCCCATCTTGACTCATCGAAGAATATGTACGATGCCCTAACAAACCTCTTCTCAGTCAGAAACATTGGACAAATAATGAGTCTGAAGAATGAGCTCTGTGACATGAAGATGAATGATGATGATAGCATAGCATCATATTTTGTGAGGATCTCCTAGTTAAGAGATCAACTACAAGCTATTCAAGAGATCATTTCAGAGAAGGAATTGATAAACATAGTACTCAATGGTCTTCCCAAGACGTGGGATGCATTTTCCGCAAGCATGAACACAAGGAAGGAGTATCCGACATTTGAAGAACTTTGGACGTGTTGTGCTCAAGAAGAATCAAGAATCATTGCAAAAGAGAAACCCCAAAATAAGTACGATGATCAAGCCTTCACAACAAGATTCAAGAATTTCAGGAACAAAAGGAAGTTTGGCTCAAGGAGGAAGCCAAATCAAGAGAAAGATATTTCAGAAGTAAAATGCTTGAACTATCGAAAGTATGGTCACTACAAGAACCATTGTCCCGAGCTAAAGAAAAGGAAGGGGACACATGAACCATCAGTTGCCAAAGAAAAGGAACCTACAAAGAAGGCTAAGTAGGATGGAAGAGACTTCTTCCTTTGAAGGTAACAATACTCTTCTTATTTCCTGTACATATCTTGTTTGCATCGTCTCTGTACATATCTTGCATATCTATCTCTTGGAAGATAATGTGTTCCAAGAAGAATTATACCTATGAAAGAACAACAAGATAAGGATGGATATCATTAGATAATACACATGAAAGGATGAAATACAAATCATGTGGAAGTGATTACAAGTTAATCCGAAATCAAAATCAATCATGAAGAGTCTTAGAAGAAGCAAAGACAGAAATTGGAAAAAGACTTATGACGCTTTGTAGAAAACAACAAGACGGAAGCGTGGACTCTGTTAGACGAAGGGAGCCGATTATATGCACTCATACATGAAGCAAGGATTAGAAGGGAGCTAATCCTATGATCCATTGAAGATGATGAAATATATATATATATATCCATGGCAACAACCATAAAAGACGATACGTGTTCAGTTCAAACTCAGAAGAAGTATTCTTCGAAGAGAAGCCTTGAAGTATTCTTGGTTGTCCATCCACATTCGTAATTCTATGATGAAAGAAAGAGAAGCCAGAACAACTAGTCATTATATTAAGAATCACAAGATTACCAGCCTGATATGAACTCACTAAAAGCAATCAAGCAGAGGAACTGAAAGTCGAGATGAAGAACGGTGTATGGAAGACTTATGAATGAAAGCATTGCGAGATCGAGAACTAGAAGTTCTCCCAAATGGAGGGAGAAGACTATGATGATTACTTGTTACAGTAAACCAGACATATCTCTACATGAGTCATTATATCATCTGCAATATCCATGAGTTGGAGTTCTACATCAGATGAATGCAAAGATTTCTCTCCAGAGCAATTGAACTAAGAGTGTATGAAGAGCAACAGAAAGAGACCCTTGTATGCAGATGGAAAAAGATAACTCCATGAAGAACCTCCAGTGCACAGTAGAAGCGTGGTGAAGATTTTCTATAACAGAGATATTGTATCAAGATGATCACTCAGTAGATTAGATCTCATGATGATAGAAGAAGTGCCACATGGATATGTTCCAGTTTTCCAACAATGATATACTCTATTGATCAGAGCTACATGAAGCCTTCAGAGAAAACCAGTGTTCCAGACTGAAGTACATTTGAAATCAAGCATTACATTATTCGTGATGAAGTCCAGAAAGGAGAAAGTGATTCTCCAATACATATCTCCACAGATGAGTAGATAAGCAGACATTTTGGTAAATCATTTTGTCCAAGATGAAAGAGTTTGCATACTCAAGCTGGAGCTCGTGGAGACGACTTCCTTATTGAAAAAGGAAGAGATGACTCCCAGGTTGGGAGGGAGCACTGATGTATTATTGATTGATGGATAGTCATTCTTCAGTTCGAAGAATGGTCCAGGATGATCAGATTCTTTCCAGTTCGGAAAGTGGATTGAGATTTCTGAAGGACAACGATTTCCCATTGTGGTTAATATGGGAAATGGTCCAGATTGTTGATGTATCATAGACAACAACTTCCCATTGTGGTTAACATGGGAAGTGGTCTAGGGTGGTCTCTCTTCTTGAGGGTTACTCAAGAAGACTGGTCTGCCTCGCCGGACAACGATTTCTCATTGTGGTTAACATGAGGAATGGTCTGTTTTGGAGGTTGATACAAGACAGTGTTTTCCTCTTGTGGTTAACAAAGGAAATGGTCCAGACAATCATTCCTTAGGGTTTATACATTCTCTCTAGGGTGCACTTTGATTAGTGTAGGAAGAATGGCCTAGAGTGGGGAATGGTCTAGGCTCAACAATCATGGAAAGTCATTCCTTAGGGTGTATTCATTCTCTCCAGGTTACACTTTGTTTAGTGTCGGAGGAATGGCCCAGGGTGAGGAATGGTCCAGGCTCAGAAATCAGAACAATCATTCTTCCTTGTTTGAGAAGAATAGGGTAGATAGCCCATTGTTGATGTTCTATACTGAGGGCAGATATTCTTTCAGATCTCACAGATGTGAGTGAAAGATTGGCCCAGATGATTCAGTTTATATCATAACATTGTTTCTGTGTAGCTTGATATCAAATGATTGTTATGAAGACCATATGACAGTAGATGTATACTACTGTGGTGGATGTGTTCCACTGTTCGTGACTATATGTTACTGATCAAGTACTCGTTTGCTACTTGGTGTGGTAGTGTACCATTGGATTGTAGTTATGTACTACTATGGATAGACACAGTTGTGTTCTATCTTTGTTCCGATTGCCTTGAATACTATCAACAGTTTGGTAAATGATTATCAGCCAGATGGATGATTAAAGGACAAGAGATTTCCAGACGGAAAATGGTTCAGAACATCTACTCTTCTAGGACGTATGCCCAAATTAGAAGAATGGCTCTTGTATCACTCTGTGGTGTGAGTGACTTATCCAACATCATGTCTGATTACTCAGATGAAGTATGGTTTCGAGAGATGATGCAGTTGATGACAGTGATGGTGATGATGATGCTCATAATCTAGACATGAGATAGTCTAGATGACTATGTTGATGCTATCGGGTGAATGGTATGTTTTTGTGCTCAAGAACATTACCTGTAATACCTCCCTAGCTAGGAGGGAGTGTTGATATTATGGTAGTTGCAGGAGGTATTTACCTCCACGTGTAAACCTGACGAGAATAGAATACTCCGGGAAGCAAGAGAAACCCAAATGAGTTGGATAATAACCCTAAAAGACTTGTCGACTCAAGAAGATAATTTGTATTAAGTTATTAGCCTCCAAGAGAAGAAGTCAGCCAGAAGAAATAATAATACACTGAACAGACAGATACCCAGAATGAGAAGTCAGCCCAGGCAGTTAGCCAGATTTAGTATAAATACAGGAGGCCAGTTCTCATTTTGGTAGGCAGTCTCAGAATTGCAATGCCCAGTCTTGTGCGCACTGCAGTGCCTAGTCTTGTGCACAGGTTTGGAGGAGAACTATCATTGCAGCTAGCAGTTACGCTTGGACTATCTCTTGGCCAGGGTTTGGATTATCTGATCAACTATTGTTGGTGCACTATCCTTGGAGGAAGATGCGTTGCACCTTGTTTGGCTATCTAGCCTAGGGTTTGCTTCCGGAGTGATTCTCAGTCAAGGTTAAGGTGCTCGGAGGGTGGCTTCGGCCTATGATTGGGTGACAATAATGATATTGTCAATGGTAAAACGAGCACATTCATTATATTCTAACAATATGCTCTAGAGTGGGAAATGTATGTTGAACAATGAAACTTAGTATAACTAGATGCATAGATAATGAATAGTCTTTGTCAAAAGATAATTCATATAATAAAGCAAAAAAAACATTATTGTATATGCAAAGAGGACAATGATAAGAATAAAGTAAAAACATATAGCATAAAGCATTGTAAAAATAAGCAAAAAAAAGAAATTGTTCAATGTGGACTAAAACTTAGTAAAACATTGTATGTGTAGAGACTTTTGCTTTGAACATTTGTCCGCACATCTGCACAGGTATATCCCCACATAAGTATGATATTATTTATTAATGTCCAATGCACAATAAACAATGTGCAATTTATTAAATAATTAAAGAATTATTAATTATTTATTAGTTATTAATTATTTATCAATTATTTATTATTAAATAATTAATTATTTAATATTTAATTATTAATTATTTAATATTGCAATGTGAAATGTATTGTTGCTTATGTGCAGAGACTTTTGCACGGGTATATCCCCGCACAACATGGTTCTATACGTGTACATGGTATGTGCATAGACTTTTTCTTTGACAATTTGTCAGCACCTATGTATAAGTATATCCCTGCACAGGTATGGTATTATTTATTAATGTGTGATATGCAATTTATTAAACAATTAATTAATTAATTAATTAATGATTATTTAATATTGCAATGTGCAATGCACTATTGCTTATGTACAGAGACTTTTGCTTTGGAGATTTGTCTCTGCCTCTGCACATGTATTTCCCCGCATAGGTATGGTATTATTTATCAATGTGCAATGTGCAATTTATTAAATAATCAATTAATTATTAATTATTGAATATTAAATAATTAATTATTTAGTATTGCAATGTGCAATGCGATGTGCTTACACGTGGAGAGTTTTGCATAGGTACATCCCGACACAGTATGGTTTTGTACCCATACATCGAATGTGCATAGGCTTTTGCTTTGACGATTTGTTTGCACCTTCGCACAAGCATATCCCTGCATATGTATGGTATTATTTATTTATGCACAATGGACACTATGCAATGTGCAATCTATTAATTAATTAATTAATTATTAATTATTTAATATTGCAATGTGTAATGCAATAGTGCTTATGTGCGGAGACTTTTGTATAGGTATATCGTCGTACAACATGGCTTCGTACTCGTACATTGTATGTGCAAAAACTTAAACTACGGAAAAAAAGAGATACATTTTTTGTCAACACAAAAACTAATCACATGTGAAGACTTCTGCTTTGACTATTTGTCCGCACCTCCGCACATGTATGTTTGTTATTGCTACATATATGAGTAAAAAAACTATTTATTTAATATCCCCGCACAACTATAGTTTCGTACAGTACATCATATGTTCCTTATTTAATATTATGTCTTAATTAATTATTAATTATTTAATATTATTTAATTATTAATTATTTAATATTGCAATGTGCAATGCTTCTGCTTATGTGCAAAGACTTTTGCATTGTGGAGAGACTTTTCTACATGTATATAGCCACACATGGCTCTATACCCGTACATTGTATGTGCAGAGACTTAAACTATCGGAAAAAAAAAGTTAATTTTTGGGTCAACACAAAAAGTAATCGTGTGCAGAGACTTTTGCTTTGACTGTTTGTATGCACCTCCGCATAGGTTTGTCTATTAGGATTGCATATACAAGTAAAAAAACTATTTATTCTTTATAAAATAAATAATTATTTAATATTAGTTATTAATTAGTTATTAATAATGCTCAATATGCAATGTGCTAAGACATTTGCACATGCATATCCCCACACAACTATAGTTCTGTACTTGTACATCATATGTGCCTTATTTAATATTATTTATTAATTGCTTAATATTAAATAATTAATTATCTAATATTAAATAATTAAATAATTATTAATTATTTAACATATGCAAAGACTTTTACACAAATACATCCCGCACAAATATGGTTCCGTATCGGACATTGTTAAATATTATTTATTATTAAATAATTAATTATTTATCAATTATTTAATATTGCAATGTGCAATGGGTTGTTGCTTATGTGCAAAGACTTTTGTACAGGTATATCTCCACATAGGTATGGTTCCGTACGCATACATTGTAAGTGCATTATTTAATGGGCTCTTCTTATGTGCGAAGACTTTTGCACATATATATCCCCCGCACATGTATGTCTGTTAGTGGTGCATATACGAGTAAAAAACACTACTTATTTTTTATTAAATAATTAATTTTTTAATATTGTTTTTTAATTTGTTATTAATAATGTGCCATATGCAATGTGGAAACACAATTGTACATGTATATCCTCGCATAACATTATTTAATTTTATTTATTTATTATTTAGCACAAGTATATCCCCGCATAGATATGGATCTGTAGTCGTACAAAGTCTCCACACATAAGCAACACAAAAATATCCACACATAGGCGACTGTGCATTGCACATTGCACATAATTAATAAATAATTAATTATTTAATATTAAATAATTAATAAACATGTGTGGATATGCTAGCAAATCGTCAAAGCAAAAGTTTGTGCACATACCATATAYGCRTGTAGAGCCATGTTGTGTGYGGATATAAYTGTGCAAAAGTCTTCACACATAAGCAGCAACACATTGCACATTGTAATGCGTATGTGCGAAGAATTTTGCTGAAACTAGCTAATTTGCACGCTAACCCAGTCATTTGACACCTTTAATTGTGTCGATTTGAAAAAAAAAGAAACATAAGTTGTTTATCGCTCGTGTAAAGTAAATTTGTTGCTTTATATGAGTTGTCTAGTGGTCAAGCAGCAACACATTGCACATTGTAATGCGTATGTGCGAAGAATTTTGCTGAAACTAGCTAATTTGCACGCTAACCCAGTCATTTATGACACCTTTAATTGTGTCGATTTRAAAAAAAAAGAARCATAAGTTGTTTATCGCTCGTGYAAAGTAAATTTGTTGCTTTMTATGAGTTGTCTAGTGGTCTCTATTCATGGTTACCCATATTCTGTAAATAACTTGTGTGTAGAAAACACRTTTTAGTAAAACTGTGACAACCATACCTATCACAATTACCGACGTTTGTAAACGCAATAGTTTCACAACAGAGATTCTGACAAGCCTTGTAATTTGCACAATAACTKAAGCATTTATCGYAGCGTGATTTGCTCTGATTTGGAAAGAAACAAGGGCAAGTAGGTAGTAGACTTCATGCAAAGCAAATGTCCCGCTTTTCTAAGTATTAGATAATGGTTCCTATTAATGATTACCCATTTTCAAACATAGTTCATATGTGCAGAAATGCCCTCCTGCTGAATATGGCCTATGCAGTCTACTTTAAAGAAATTGCACTTCGCTAATATATTATTTACAAGGTTCATCTAAAGCAACGTTCATTAAAAAAATAACACTGTGACAAATAGACAAAAGAAAGAACCCTTTTGCGACGATATTGTCAATTCACTGGCCAGGGAAGACAAGAATTTTCATTGGTCTGCCTCCTACCAGTGGTTCTTGAACAAGACACTAGAAGAAAAACAAAACGACAGACCCTGGACCACATGTATGGTCAATGTTGGTTGTGTTCTTGAAGTCTTCGACTTCAAATAACTCATGACCTAGTATGCTCGAAGGTTCAATTCAAGGACAAGGATGATTAAAGTAATAATAAAAACAAAGAATCTAATCGTGCTTACTCCCAGAATGTTCAATAAAATGGTCCATCTTCCCTCTGCAAATAAAACACTTAAACTTGCGGATGCAGATGCCTTCCTGGCTTCTCAAGTAGGCGACTCTAATGTGTTGAAAGACTTTATGCTACCTTATGCAAACATCCTGACTGACCTTTCAACAAACGATATAACCTTGCTACAAGAACCATCTTAGAACTTTTCATGGTTGTTCGCATGTGTCGTTGGCCACGAGTCAACTTCACACATACCCAGGTCAACTCTATATGCACTGTACTTTTCGTTTCACAAGGATGCCCTATTTGATTAGGAAGAGGTCATATCAAATGAACTTTGTTTTCAGTTAAGTAACTACTTTGGCACTCAAAGATTTTTCATGGCTGCATATTTGGTATTTGCAATTGTCTTTTGCAATTTCTTTGACAGTCTCCCTGTCACGACAACTATTAATATACACAATGAACCAATTCAATTTTGGTACCCAGTTCTATATAGACATAAAGCATCATTCAATTTTTGCATTATGCAAGATAAGTTTGTTAGAGAGTTCAAACACATATTGGTTGGGGCAGAGCCCAAGAGAATAAACCAAGAAACTAAAGATTTTTTTAAGGGAAAGGGCATTTGCATTAAAAAATAAATCCACACTTACATCCACTTGTATGGCTGTCAAGAAAACCCGCTTCTACTCCCTATATTTTTCTGCGATAGTATTTTGTTGCAAAAGTTTGTCACCAGTATAAATCCCAGTGCATTCTATTTCATAGAAAGAGAAAAAAACAATTCATTACATTGTCGCTTCGAGTTGGGGATACAATGATCATGAATCTATCCCATCTTAAACAGGTCTCGGAGACAATTAATTTGTTTAATCTAAAAGAAGCACATCCCCTAGGGGGTTTTGATCCCGACAGAGTGTTTTCCCGACATTTAGCATCAATAATGTACAACAACCTTTTTACAATATTTTTTGAAGAAACCCCTCATAACTCGTCAAAAGAGGACAAAAATGCATGGAACGATGGCTTGTTAACAAAAATATAGTCAAATACCAAAAGCCAAGGTAAACGAAAGAAAAGGGGAGAAACTAGTCCTAATGTCCAGTCCTCCTCCAATCACTAGCCACATAAAAGTTGCTCGCCTAAGCAAAGAGAAAAACAACACGAGATAAATAGACAAGACAATATTGACGGATTTGGTGGAGATGACAGTGGTGAGCAACCACCCCATACAAGTCTTGAACACAAACATGTAGTGTTGCATCAAAAAATGAAATGAACCCCAAATAAAGACAATTCCCAAGATACAACAAGTCCAACAAATGTTGAAGATATGGAAATCGAGAGCACAAATATACTCGATTGGGTAGCCCGCATAATTGTTGAAAGCCAAGAAATTACACAACAACTTGCAACAGAGCAACCAATGTTATTTGATAGCCAGTCCTTAACACTGCACAATTGATCCAAAATTGATCTTTAAAGACTTGGTTAAGTTTTAAGCATGTGTTCAATTACCATTTAGGAATTAAGGAAAGAAGAAGAACTTAATGAGAGAATATAGTAGCCATCATAAATAAATGTAGATCAGAACATAAGCATAAAGAACAACAAACCATAACAACAAGGTTGTTAACGGAGTTCGACAAGATTGCCTACGTCTCCGGGCCTTTGTCTCAGTGGGGGAGACTTTCTTATTTCTCTTCAATGCTTCAAAAGTACATCATAAAAGTGTCAAAGGGATTACAAACTGGTCTAGTTGTGTTCTGCTCAACCTCAAGAATCCAACATGACTGACGACACTGAAAAAGATTGACCGTAGCTCCCGGAATTGGCCTCCAAAGTTTGCTTCCTCAATGGCTTCCCTGCATAAAAGTGGCTTCAAGCTTCATAAACTCATCATCATTCTGCGATTTTTAACCTTCCTTATACTGCTAAGAACCTCTGGTTTATATAGATTTTCAGTTTGGGTCCTCCTCCCAACTTCCTCCCAAAATATGACCTCAAATCGGGCTCCAGATCCTCCAATAATGGGAAAAATCCATTAAAAACAACATAAAAATCATAAAAAAATATATACAATATAGTTGAAAAACCCACTTTCCAACAAACATTGGGTGCAACCCCTTTCTCTCGGGCTCCTGGTCACATGGAGGCTTTCATATGGTTGAGTGCTAGGCGTTGGCTTTAACCCTCCGGTCCAGCCCTGGTCTTCTAGTTGCATGGTGCCATATGTCCGCAACCCTAACCCTCTACACACCCACCTTCCAGATTGGCTCCTGGTCTGCAGCTCTGGTCGGATGGGCTAGCCCCTGCCGACCGGGGCTTATCCCCAAACCTCTGACCCAATCCATAACAAAACGCCAAGGTTCTGGATATGGGTTAAGACCCAACTGTGTAGCCCGAATGGTCCGCCGATGGTTGCAAAAGCTTTGTGCAAGTGGAGGTCAGGTGTTCGATTCCCATGGGGTAACAATTTGTTTTGTCTAGCCAACATTGGAAAATTTTGGGGTGCCACGTGGCATCCTCTGATTGGGCCGCGTGTCATCTTGTGGTTGGCCTGTATGGTATAGTCAGCATGCACGGTCAGCTGCCACGCCACCTGCCATGTCATTGTCATAAAACCATGTGTCGTGCCACGTCAACGTCCGTACTACCAAGTCACCTGCCTAGTCAACTGCCACGTCAACATCTGTACTTCCTAGTCACCCTTCCACGTCATTTTTCATACAACCACCTGTCGTCCATACAACCACGTGTCAGTTTGTCATTGGGCCATGTCACGTATAGACTACCACATTTCACGTCCGTACAATGCCACGTGTCATTTTCGTACTGGTCCAACTCAACCCAAAAATGCCAAAAATGAGTGACACATGTCACCTCCTCGTGATGCCACATGTCCTGTTGATGTCACCTATCGTACTATTGATGTCAGCAGTACGACATGTTGACTTCGACCAGTTTGACTTTTTGCCTATTTAGGAAATCGATCAGAACGTGATAACTTTTGCATACGGTGTCCATTTGCAGAAAAACTTATATGGATGGAATCATCGCGATGAGCCCGACGCAATGGCGTTGGTTTCGTCCGATTCCGAGAACTTTGATTTTTAGGCCTTCTTGGATCCATTTTGGATCATGCCTCCCCACTAAGACCTTTTGGTCTTCCAAAAGGGTATTAACTAGTCATCAAGTGCGGGATAGGCCACCCCACTTGTCCTTTGTCTTTAAACTCTGTCTTGTGCACTTGTCACATCATAATCAATTGCAAAACAATCATGACAACTGACATCATATTGTTAGCCACTTTACTCTTTCACATCTTACTGAAGCCACTACCATCCATGTTGAAAACATTAGCAACGATAATATCATAAATATGACTGCAAATGAGCTAATATGTTTGATGTGCCTGCACGACATTAGCTTATCTCGAAGCAAAGTATGATTGAACTTCCATTCTACAACCATCTCATGTTCATTCTTAAGATCAACTACTTTATTTGGCACAATTATAGGTGTGTTGCTTGCATAAGCTGCCTTCCTTAATTGTTCTATTGTTTGAAGAGATTGATTTGCTTTTAAGTGATGAGCATGTACAACATAGTCATTGCCTTCTTTAGTTAAGTGATATTGATTTTGTTCCCTGTAGAAGATTGCTTTGCAATCATACAAATAAGGGTTGCCTAAGACCATTCCACATTCATTGAGTAGCACCACGCCACATGTTACCTCATCCACAAACTTTGATGAAATTTCAAAATTTAAAGTGCATTGCTTTGTTATGTGCAATTTATGATTGTTGCTTATCCATTTAAGTGAGTAAGGTTTATGATGCATCTTAGTGTTTAATCCCAATTGTTTAACCACTTCCTCTGAAATCAATTTAGATTGAGATCCACTATCTATCAATGTATCGATCTTAGTATGTTTCATTATCACCCTTACGTGAAACAACTTACTTGTAGTATCATATCCATCACCAATTTTACCTGTCAAACCAATTGCTGTGATTTTAGTCTCATCACCTGAATCATATCCCAAGTTTGTTGGTTGTGTTGTTGTTGCAACTATTTGCCTCCCTTTCCTTTCTTTGAACCATTTCGGTCTCTTCTTTGGATGCAATTGCCAGCAATGGTCATCATCATGCCCTTCTTTCTTACAATGCTTGCAAGAGAGCTTCCCTTCCTTCATTGTCATTGAATTTGCTTTCTTTCCATTTCCCTTTCTTTTGTCCTCTTTCCTTGAAGACGATTCCCATGATACACCAACTCCTATTTTCCCAACTTTAATGTATTTTGCTTGAACATAAACCTCATCAAGATTAGTAGGTCCAAACATAAATACAGTGTTACGAATATGTGCAGGTAAACCTCCTATATACTTCATAAGAGTTTCTTGGGTATGTAGTGGAATATTTAACATTAATGCCATCTTATGAAATTCATTTGTGTATTCTTGCATTGTTTGTCCTTTTCTTAGTTTAAGACTTTGCCATTCAATTAAAGCTTTCTCCTTATAACCCAAAGGAAAAAATTGTTTTCTATGTGCAAAAACAAAATCTTGCCATGATGGAAATACATTACCAACTTGTTGCATACCATTTTGCAACTTACTCTACCACCAGATGAGTGTTGTGCATGCAAGACGAAGCGATGCCAACTTGATTTGAGTTGCTTCATCTTTGATTTGTTGCACACTGCAATAAACTTCCATCTATCTGACCCATTTATCAAGTCTCACGGCATTGACTTCACCATCATACATGGGCAATTCAAATTTCACATTAAGCTTAAGTAAATCCATTTCATGTTTATGTTTATGGGAATGTTTTCTTGCTGTAGATTTTGAAATTATACTTGAAGAAGAAGAAGATGATGGAGAAGAAGGAGGTGAAGGAGGAGTTTTAGGAGGATCCTCTCCTTCTTCACTTTTGCCTTGTTTTGAAGATTCTCCTTGGAAAGGCCTCTTCCATTCCAAGTAATCCTCATATAATACCTTTACCATCTCAGACATGGCGAATAAAGTCTTTTGCAACTCGATCTCATTCTGAGACATGCCTTCTTCCGATGCCATCTCCTCACTTTGAGAAGTCCTCTTTCTCAATCCAATCTCTGGATCTCATTCTACAAGCTCGCCTTCACCACGACTTAGTTTTTCCCTAGTAATCATGCAAACTCAAACAACCAACTGTCAACCTGCTCTGATACCACTTGATCTGAAATTGATCTTTAAAGACTTGGTTAAGTTTTAAGCATGTGTTCAATTACCATTTAGAAATTATGGAAAGAAGAAGAACTTAATGAGAGAATATAGAAGCCATCATAAAGAAATGTAGATTAGAACATAAGCATAAAGAACATCAAACCATAACATCAAGGTTGTTAATGGAGTTCGACAAGATTGCCTACATCTCCGGGCCTTTGTCTTAGTGGGGGAGACTTTCTTATTTCTCTTCAATGCTTAAAAAGTACATCAGAAAAGTGTCAAAAGGATCACAAAATGGTCTGGCTATGTTCTGCTCGACCTCAAGAAACCAACACGATTGACGACACTGAAAAAATTTGAGTGTAGCTCCCCAAATTGGCCTCCAAAGTTTGCTTCCTCAATGGCTTCCCTGCATAAAAATGGCTTCAAGCTTCATAAACGCATCATCATTCTGCAATTCTGAACCTTCCTTGTGTTGTTAAGAACCTCTGGTTTATATATATATATTTATTTGGGGTCCTCCTCCCAACTTCCTACCAAAATATGACCTCAAATCGGGCTCCAAATCCTCCAATAATCGACAAAATCCATTAAAAATAGCATAAAAATCATAAAAAAATATACAATATAGTTGAAAAACCCACTTTTCAACAAACATTGGGCACATCCCCTTTCTCCCAAGCTCCTGGTCACATGAAGGTTTCCATATGGCCGAGTGCTAGGAACTAGCCCCTAACCCTCTGGTCCAACCTTGTTCATCCGGTCGCTTGGGCCATATGTCTGCAACCTAACCCTCCACGTGCCCACCTTCCAGACTGGCTCCTGGTTCGCAACTTTGGTCGGATGGGCTAGCCCTCGTCGACCGGGCCTTATCCCCAAACCTCTGACCCAATCCATAACAAAACGCTAAGGTTTCAGATATGGGTTAAGACCCAACTGTGTAGCCTGGATGGTCCGCTGGTGGTTGCGAAAGCTTTGTGCAGGTGGAGGTCGGGTGTTTGATTCCCGCGGGGAAACAATTTTTTTTGTCTAGCCAACATTGGAAGAATCTGAGATGCCATGTGGCACCCTTTGATTGGGCCATGTGTCACCCTGTGGTTGGCCCATATGGGACAATCAACACCCAGTTAGCATGCAAAATCAATTGCCACACCACCTGTCACATCACTGTCGTACAACCATGTGTCGTGCCACGTCAACATCCGTACTGTCCAGTCCTCCTCCAATCGCCAACCGCATAAAAGTTGCTCACCTAAGCAAAGAAAAAAACAACATGAGATAAATAGACAAGACAATAATGACAAATTTGGTGGAGATGATAGTGGTGAGCAACCACCCCATACAAGTCTTGAACATGAACATGTAGTGTTGCATCAAAAAAGGAAATGAACCCCAAACAGAGACAATTCCCAAGATACAACAAGTCTAACAAATGTTGAAGATATGGAAATCGAGAGCACAAATCTACTCGACTGGGTAGCCCGCATAATTGTTGAAAGCCAAGAAATTACACAACAACTTGCAACAGAGCAACCAATGTTCTTTGATAGCCAGTCCTTAACACTGCACAACACTCAATACAAGAAGCACGAAAAGAAACTGTAGATAGAAAGGGTTAGTGTCAAACACAAAAATGTGGTTCATAAATTAAGGTCAGTGGTTAATGTATCAAGAGTTGCACCATCTAAACTCATGCAACTACATCGCTCCACAGGGGATGCTCTTGCAGATTCATTTTCCAAACAAGAATTGCAAACCATTAAGTTGAAGAAAAGAATAAGTGAACTTGAAGAAGCACCGAGTCCCAGGCCACTGTTTGCACAACCACTAGCCATACTTTCAGGAGAACAAACTCTTCCAAGTACACCATCAATCTCAAGACCAATCACAATGACATTGCAATTGTTGAATGGAATCAAACTCTATGTTGTTGATAACATTAATAGAAGACTCGATATAATTAGACAGGCGTGGGACGTCAGTGCAAGTCTACATGATCTTTCACAAAGGACCTTAAGTTTTACTGGATATTTGCAAAGAGACTTGCAACATGATGAAGCCTATTGCAAAAACGAGCTAAACACTTTCGTTGCACGGGTGACTAGTATCAGTGACCATTGAAGAAATCAGCAGGGATTGCCCAATAGCAGTAGAATAAGGTAAATAAAGGTAGGTTGGGAACAACGGATAAAAATAGTGCAAGATGCAATTGCTACTTGCTAAAAAATCGATGAAAGAAGAGGCGATGTTATTTTAAAGCGTTTGATGTTGCTAAAGAAATGCAGGGTCCACAACTTTTAAAAAATTCAACGATGATCATGAAACAAGAGTTTAATAGTGACTTGGACGCAATGAAGACTTCATTAGCTAGTGCTTCGACAACCTTGTGGAGTTTCCTGATGAAGAATTGAAACAATGGCTTGTTACATTTGTCAATGACAATGAAGACCCCTTTTTAGCCATCGAACAACTGCAACTGGAACACAAATAAATGGAGGACGAGATTTTTTCCCTTCAAGTTAAGCAAGAATTCACCATCCCACCAATCAAAAATGATATTGATAACTGGATCAAGAACGCCTTGCAACAGATCACTAACCCAAAATAACTACCATAAACAATTTCTTCAATAGCTTATTGGTAGCTAGTCTATTGTTTCCAACTACTTTTGTTATCCTCTTCTTTTGCTCAGTTGGTAATTGGTCACAATTATTTGTTTTATGTCATCTGCACATTTAACACTACCTTCTAACTATCTTTCTTTGTTTCTTACAGGTCTTTCTTCTATTTACTAGTCCACGGGATCCCTAATCCCAATCCATTTGGACAAACATATTTACTTATTAGAGACTTTATTTAAAAGACAATTGTATATTTTTTGAACTTGTCGAAGAACTGTTTAGCATGGATGGCTACTATTTTCTAGGCTCCTACTTTAAAATTGAATTTTCAACTTTTCTTTCACTAGTTATGATTTTTCAATGGAATGCCACTTTAAGTTCTCTGCATATGTGCTACTTTACTTGTATTATGGGAAACCCTATTTTGAATTTTAGACATTTTTCACAAGTATTATGTAAAAAACAACTGCATGTTTTTTTGTCCTTGCCAAAGAACTGTTTTAACATAGATTCCCACTGGTTTTCAACCCTTTGGGTTTCTAGCTGAATAGTCACTTTTGTCTTAACTAAGTATCATTTTTCAATGAAATATCATGTTCAATTCTCTGCATATGTGGATATTTACTTTCATTGTGCAAAAATTCTATTTTGACCTTTACGCTATCATTTGTAAATTTTATTGCACATTGTAAATACTTAATAGAATGCAACCTTGTGACAATTTATGTTGCCCATTTAAATCACATCTAAACTGCATATCCATCTGGCCTACTCCATTCGACATTGTCTGTTGCATCGAAATGTTGTTTTTCTTTTGTCTTATTCACAAAACAAGTTTTCCTAAAAGCTAGAACATTGACAATTCCTCTGGTTCGACACTATATTTGACTTGTTAGTTTTTTTGTGCAATGTGTTTTCTCGTGTTTCGTTGAAAAATGACATTTCCTGTTAAGCTAGAACTTTGACAATATTGCTAGTTTTGGACTCTATTTCATGTCTTTTGAAATATGCACATTGTCTTTTGTCAACTTCGGGGAAAAAATAAGTCATAACAATAAATAATTACTTGAAGTGTTGCTCACAATTTCAAAGTCTACACGAGCAATATATATTGTAAACGTAAGTCAATCACATTTGTTTTTCGCATATCCTAATCTATACACAATTTGCATTGTCTCACGCACATCCTGGGCTCCCTGTACTCTGTGTTGCTTCTATGTATCTTCATCTCTACAATCTCTTTACAAAGTTTAATGGTTGATGTTTTTACATAGTTGTATGCTAATTGCCATGTCTTGTGCTGAGAAATACACACCCTTTGCCCCTCGTAGAACCGCATATCGTATCCTCCGCAAACTTTACATAGCTTTAGGCCAATGGCAACGTTAGCACACTTTACATTGTTCCCGCACATTTTGGCCTCTACATATAGTTTGCACAAACAACATATATTGCACACAGAACTTGATCGTATCTGCTTTCCGCATATCCTAAGCTATGTACAGTTTGCACTGTCTCGCAAACATTTTGGGTTATGTGAACCCCACATTGCTTCTGGCACATCCTTCACTAGTTGCAGTCTGCATCGCTTCTTCGCATCTTCATCAGTGAAACCTCTTTACAAAATTGTGTGGTAGATGTTTTTTACATAGTTCTATGCTAAATTCCACGTCTTCTCCCGACAATTACAAGAACATAGCTTTGAGCGAATCCTGCCATCAACACACTTCACATTGCTTCTGTTACATCTTTGTCTTCGCATACTGTTTTTTGCTAAGTTTACCAAGTAAGATGCCAAATATTGTATTATGTGCGGAGAACTTTGCGTACTATGCTTCTCACACATGCCAACATTTGCACACTTTACATTGCTCTCCACACAATTTGCATTGCTTTCAGTACATCCAGACCATTGTTATCCTTTATATCCGGACAAATTCACTTCCACATAATACAAAGAATCAAAGTGAACATTTGCTTCTGCTCGATGTGTCTTTTTTTATTATACATAGTCCAATGCCAGATCTGATATTCTGTGCACAAAAATTTAGTTCCTTTGCTTCTCACAGATGCTAGCTTCCGCACACTTTTGACTAGCTCTTATCTGCCAAGCATCCACAATTCCATTACTCTACTTTGTATTCAGACACATTTACTTTCGTACAATAGAAAGAGTAAAACCAAACACTTGGTTATCCTATTATTTCTTTTCGATCCTCTTGTTTGCAATGTTTTAAGATCAACTTACTGAGCATC
>ML812184.1:129098-142067 GCA_009831015.1 Picea engelmannii
TCAATATCACTTTGTGAGAGACATGATTGAAGAAAAGAAAGTATCACTGATGAAGGTGGACACTTTGAAGAATGTTGCAGATTGATTAACAAAATCTGTGAGCACTGAGAAGTTCTCTTGGTGTAGAGGATCCATGGGCATTGCTGCCTTGGATTGTTGACTATGTAACCCTGTAACTCCCTGTGTGCAAAGAAAACAACAAGTGGGAGAATGTTGGGTATGTGTTATATTCTTTGCACGAGTAGTAGTGTCTGAGCGTCTATGACGGGTGCGCAGGGGGGCGGAGCGCCCTGCAAAATTTTTTTGCACAGGGACGACATATTACCGGACAACATATTTCCGAGACCACATGATATTTAGGTGGTTTTTTGGCACATGGTTTTTTGACGATGGTTTTCTATTTCCGGTTAAGGAATTAGGTTTTTGGACTAATCCAGGTCATTGGGTTAGGGTTTTGGATGCCGCTGGCTCCTATATGTATATTGTATTGTAAACAATGTAACACAATGTATGAATATAATATATGCTGGTTTTCCCGGTTTGGGTTTCCAGGTGAAAAATCTTTGTGTAATGTTTGTATTTGCCATTGTATCTTTTATGTTCTTTTTTGAATATCAGTTTGCAGTAGATATTGTACAAGGTTAGAATTTACAGTGGACACATATGATGTGTGCCATGTGTCAGTAATTTTTGGGCATTTGGAACATTGAAAAGTCGATTAGAACATGATACGTGTCACTCGCCTGATTGGACCATGTGTCCGCTTCCAACATTTCGCCACAAGGCGACAGATCGTGCAGTCCGGAAGACTGGACACTCTAGAAAGGAAGGAGGTAACAGGCTGGTTGGGTAAAAAACTCTTGAAGGCTCGAAGGTCAAAGTATATATCGATCATCAATTCCAGAGGATGCACGTCGAGGGATTGTCGACTACGGGTAAAAGCACTACGGGAGAAAGTGAAGGAGGGAAGTTTGAAAATTCTGAAGCCCAAAACGCCGAAACAATTCACAACTGTCGATCTGTAGGAGGACACCTGTCGGAAGATCAGGAACCTTGGGTAAAATCATACCGGGAGGACGAAAGAAAGAAAAGTTGATAGTCTCGAAGCACGGAGTCTCGAAGAAGATCTCAATCGTTTATCGCGAAAGAGGATGAGGACCATTGATTTGGTTCTGGCTAAAATCTCTGAAGCTCTAAACAAGCATTATTCAGCTAAGTGCAGGGTCATGTCCATGGTCGTATGCAGATCGAGAGTTGAGGAAAGGAGGGCTAAGGGAATATTTGGTTGTCTCTGAGACAAAAAAGTGCTAAGGGAGGATTTAGCTACGGTTTCTAGTTGAGATCACCTAGGGGGGTGGTTTGAAGGAAGCGCCTATGTTATAACTCTAATTTGCACCATACATGCTTACCTGGCATCAAGCCATCTCAGATTCCTTCTTTTCCAAAGCACTGCTAAAAAACTCTTTAAAAAACCTCTTTTATAAGGGCCCACATGCCCTACACCATTACTGCACGCATTTACATGCTAGCTGACCCAAAACAGCCCGCGTGTACCTACAAAAGCACAAAAAAAGGGAAAGTTGTTGATGGAACACACAACTTGGCGTGAGTTAACTGAAACTCCTGGCCATGCATGGCTGAGGGTTCATCCAAATACCTAGCTTATTTTAGCCTATAAAAGAAGGGTTAGGGGTCCCATTTGGAGGAGGAGAATAAGAGTAAAGAAACTCTACCCAATTGCACATTCCCATTGTCCCAACCCTTTAACCATCCTCGTGCAAAGAGAGATACAAAGAAAATATTTTGGAGGACATTTGAAGAGGATCCCAGGATCAGGTTCGTGGAGTAGTGGTCGGTCTCGACATTGTAAGTTGATTCATTAAAGTCAATAACAAAGAAATTCTTTTCCCGTCCCACTATATGAGTTCTTCATAGTTTAGTGAATATATGTTTGAATCTCTAACCCATTAATCTGTAGAACAAATGCATGTAGAGTTTGTTACTTGTTTTGTATGCAGTTCAGTCTTGAGAGGATAGCTGCTAGCAAGCGATCAAGTGTGAAGAAGGATCGACATCGAACATACGGAACAAGGTATGTTCGTTTAACCATGTATTTGCTTAAAATAAATGGGGATTAGGTCTGGGACGATAGTAGAAAGTAGGATTCTTTCGGTCTTATTTGCATGCATAATATAACCCTAAGTGCTAGTCCGTAGGGGGATTTCCCACCACAATAGAATTGGTGACCGTACTGGGGAAGTCTCTAGGGTTCCTGGGAATATTTTTGGGTATTTTTAAAAGGCTGGTTTTCTTTCCTGTTTTTTGAAGTTTCTGCAAAGTCTGAGCTAACAGAGATTCTGGTCTTCCATACTGGCTATCTCTATTTCTTTGCTTGACTATAATTTTTTTTTGAGACCCACAGAGGTACACGTGGCTTGCATAAGATCTACACGTGTGTACCCGTGCCCTACTTTCTTACAGCCCGCGTGTAAACGCTAGCTGAAGAAGTAACATTAGCGTGTATGATTCCAGAAATTTTTTGAGGCAATCATCCTCTTCCCTGTCAGAATCAGTCATTCTCAGGGGTTTTCTGGAACTCTTTCTAGTCTTGGTTGTTTGCAGTCTATAGCTTAGGGTTCATCTCAGATTGATTTGTTTTACGAATTTTTTCTTACATTATTTTATTTTTTCTGTTAAAGAAAGTGTCTAAGCCTTCAAGATATCCTAGTTCTCGGTATCAGTGGTCTCTTCCTGGTTTGGATTGTCTGTTTTTATTTTGTTTCAGATTTTTAGAGATACATGTGGCATGTATAAGGCCATCATGTGTGTACACGCCCTCTGGCTCTACACAACTCGCGTGCACACGCTTGCTGTTGAATTGTCAACAATGTGCTTGTGAAGGATAGTTTTTGTTGAGGGTGAGCCAATCATCTTTTCCCTTGACAAGAGTTATACCTCTCATGTTTTTTGAATCTCTATCCTAGTAGTCAATAGCTTAGGGTTGATCTCAGCCATAGCTTTCTTTTTTCATTTAAAAGTTTTCATCAAAATTTTCTTTAGGGTTTTTAGACAAGTGTGAGAGTCCTTTTTTAAGTTGCTAGTGTGTGATTTCTTGAAGTGATTCTTTGCGATCTACGATTAGGCCAGAAGTTTTTTCTTGGTTTTTGACTTGTTGATATTTTTTATTTTTTCTTTGTGAGCATTCAAATAAAAAAAAAAAAAATCTTCCATTTTCTTGTTTGGTTGAAAAGTGTTGTTTTGCATTAGTAACCAGGGAAAAGTCTTTGATTTCATAAGTTATTGACAATTTTCTTAAATCATAAGTAGCTCGTAGTCAAGTGAAATCCTTCTTTAAGTTTGTTGATTCAAAATATCTTAGAAAAAATTTAAATTTTTTCTGAAAAGTTGTTGAAAATTTGCGTTAAGTGAAGTTTTTTGTTTCCAACTTTCTGTTAATTTTTACTTTCATCTTTAAAACATCACTAGTTTCACTTTCATACCCCTTGACATAAGACAAGCCATAAAATTAACGCTAAATCTAAAATTCATTAGACTTTTATGTTTGTAAGGTTAACCAACTAGTTCAGGATTAGGGCCTTGGATTAGGTTGGAGAGGAAACTCTTCAAGGCCATTAAAATCAAACATTGGAGTCTGAGTTAGGGAGTGTCCAAGTCCAGTATCGTGAAAGTTATCCGAGACCCCCCTCTAACACAGGGATAAAGACGAGGTTGCGTGCGGAAAGGTAGCAGAGATAACCCCTCCAAAGCTGAACCAATCGTAGTGGAGAACACATATAAAGGGCTTGTCTTGGGATTCCGTCGATTGCATTTGCCACGGAGATTCGTGGGTCTCGAATCCATTCAAGGTCCTTAGCTGTCTTATAGAACACTTTCTCTCGATACCCTTGACAGGTTTCRGGCTCGATACCCTACTCATTGTGGTCTACCCGACTTTCGACTATACCCRCATGGTGACTGTTCGCGCGTTGGAAACCTAGTTGCCTATATTTATTAGGGACATACACAGGTGACTGCGGGGGTATACCGTGGTACCTAGGACAGAAATCAGGCYACACTTTGCAGAGTATACCTGGAGGGTGCTTCCATGTTCAAGTTTCACTTACACCGGTAATTTTTTCTAGTGTTGGTTGTTGTAACTGTTCTTCCAATTAATTTAGTATTTTCTTGTCTTATCTTATAGGGACTTTTTTAGTGTGTGTTGTTTTTGAACGAATAGAATGCCCTAGAGTGTCTTTGATCTTCTCACACAGTGGAGGATCACATGCTCTGTCGGTCACGAATGCTTCTTGGTCTACCCTCGGTTACACTGGAGCCACCCTGCCACCACTAAGGTGAAAGCTAGACCAAGAAGGGTCTTTTGAAGCGACTGGGTCACAAGAAATTGTGCCCTACCAACATCCAGAGGAATCGACCATTTTAGACCTTGGAGCGAAAGCTTCTGGTCTAGTTGAAACCTCCACCATTGATATTACGGCACCCACCATCATACCGATTCATCCTTACGAGTGCCAAACAGTGTCGCACACAACAATGGAAACAAATGATGTTACTCCTATTGGGAATTCTTCAATTCCCACGACGGTAGTCACCACGGGAGATTTTCCACCTCCTAACCCACCGTCACCGGTCTGAGCCACCATGGTCTCGACCGCCTCTACATCGCATAGTGGTCCGATCCAGTCTCTGGCGGTAAACATAATCCCTTTCACACCAAGTGCGACAGGCCCTCCGTTCTCATATGGGATGCCTAGTTCAGGTACAAGTCCTGTACTTTCCTACTCCACTTCAAAAACTTCAGGTTAGGGGGCAGGGAGCTCTAACTCTCCTCTGCAAGGCCACATGGGGGGCACTTCTGCTCCCTTTAATGCTTTCCCTTATGGGGGAGGTCATATACCTCCTTCATCCCCTTCACTCAGTGGCAAGCATAAGAAATCCACTGAGTCACCTGCACACCATAGTTTACTTGGAGCGGGGAGTCAAGGACCAGCTTCACATAATATGCTGGTAGGTTCAACACCGTTTTCTTTTTTCAGTGTGTTTGGTAACAACGCCTTTTCATCAGCTACTTTCCCAACTGGGGGAAACCCTGGTTTCAGACAACCTATTCCTATGTAGGGTATTATTCCTGCACAGGGGGCACACCCAGGAACTTCTTCCACATCATGGCCTTGGAATTCTTGGCAGGGATCCGTTCCCTCGTCAGGAATGTCGATCTGGGGTAATTCTTTTCACAATCAATGGAACCTCGGACAAAGCACTATGCCTATCCCCACGGGACTGACATGGGGCAATCCTTCCCAAAGTCCTTCGAATTTCATGCATGCCCAACCATTTATGTCCTATTTTGGAAATTAGCTGATGATGTATCCTCACACGCAAAATCCATACGATGGCCATGGCCATGGTTTTTACCAGAACCCAAGCCAGCAGCCGAACTTTTCCTGGCAACCTAGTGCCAGCCAAACTCCAGGCCCCTTTTTCCCAGGTTATCACCAACAACCCAAACTACCCTTCCTGGCAACCTTGCATTTGCCAGACTTGACAAAGTTGTTGAATGACCCTATCTGTCACGATCTGCATTGGCCTCCTATGCCGACAAAGTTGCCTTCGGACATCCCAAAGTTCGAAGCCAAGCCTAACGAAGATCCAGGGGATCGTGTGACTACCTTCCATCTTTGGTGCTCATCTAACTCATTGAAATATGACTCCGTACAGTTGTGATTGTTTCAACATACTCTCATTGGGAGTGCCGCAAAATGGTACATTGAGATCGATCGCTCAAGATACTCTTCCTTCGGTGAACTGGCGATGGATTTCCTAAACCATTTCCAGTTACCTGTGAAATACGACGCTAGCACCGAATTGCTTGCCAATTTCTCATAGACAAAAGCGGACCATATCTTTGATCACATCCTAGAATGGAGACACTGAAAGAATTTAATTAAGGTACCAATCCCACCAGCATTCCTGCTCGAGTGGTTCCTTAAGTCTTTGGTCCCACAGTTGTCCAAAAACGTCGTGACGTCGGGAGTATTTTCCGAAGAAGATGCCATCATGAGAACTAAACAACTTGAGCTAATCTATTCTCAGTCCGGTTTATTATACGAGATCTTTCCAGATGTGCCATGCTCAATACTTGATAACACCAGACAGAGAGCTGGACCACATGCCGATGGTATTGTTGGTTCAGCACAAACAAAGCCCATTGAGCAATTGACGAAGAAGTTATAGCGGTTTTCTATACAACACACAATGACCAGCCAAACTACTGCTTTGGCTGCTCCCCCTACGAAAACATTGGAGGTACACACAGTGCAATCGACTAATCCAAAGGCCACCCAACAGCCTAAAGGAAAGAAAAAAAAAACAAAAGAAGGGTAAGGGGGATTAAAAACCTACCGATAATGCTGACGGGGACAACACTGAGAAACGGAAGGTGAGGTATCCATGCAACTTATGCATGGAAGACCACCCGACCCATTTATGTCCTCGGCTTGCAGAAGCCCAAAAGTTTGTGAAGCAGCAACAACCTGTTGTGTTAACCAATCCATTTCAACATGGGAAAAATCTAAACCAAGCCTATGCAAGCACGGAAGGGGGAAACCAAGGACCCTCTCCGTCTTCGAACAAACCTGCATCCACGAATGTATATACGGTGAAGGGTGATGTTTTTATATCGACTAGAGCGCATGACTATAGTAAATCAAGAACTTCTGAGAAGGGAAAAGAAGACGAACTCCCATCTCTTCCTCTACAGATTGAGAAGACGTTGGGCGAAACAATGGCACACATCCCCAAAAGCACATTCAAAAAAGATTCTCACAACCCAAACGCAAGGGTTGCCCAGAACTATTCTATGGTGGAAGATTTATCACAAACCCCTTGTGCGATGTCCGCTTTGGAGGTCCTCCAAAGTTGCCCTTCCCAGAGGAAAACCTCGTTAACCATTTTAGGATCTACCGAGACTTGTAATCTAGGTACAATCATGCTGGATACAACCAACCTAAAACCTCATATGCCTTACCATGTATCGTTTCAAATAGTAGTGGCTTATCCCACGAAAAATTTTACTCAGAATATCTTCCACATGGTGGTCAATGAGGGAGCCTCGACATGCGTTATGTCGTTGGCATGTTGGAAGGCCGTTGGCCAACCTGTTTTGTCTCCATCACCTACTCTCCTCACTGCTTTCCACATTCATTCACTCTGACCACATGGTATCATTCCCTCTTTCCCCATGCAGATAGGAGGGAAGACAGTGTGTGTCGAGGTAGAGGTAGTCGATGCGCCCCTCGACTATAACCTCTTGTTAGGAAGGAGTTGGACTTATGCTATGCAAGCTATGGTTGCTACAGTTTTCTGGGTCTAGTTGTTTCCACACGAAGGCCGGATAGTGACCATCGATCAATTGTCTTTCTCCAGACTTGACCCTTCATTGGGGGCATCCACGGTCCCGATGATTGATAATCCTCAACCAGGTGTAGTCAACATAGGGGTTGGTTTGTGCCCATCTTTGATGGGTACCTTTGATTACCCGCCCCGTCAAGGCAATATCAAGTTTATATCCAATCACCATAAGGTTGATATTTTTCAAGTTTCGTCGTTCCGCACGACTTACTTTGATGATCCGTGGATACATCCTTCCCCATCGATCACGATGGATGGGACAGGGAACCTGGGCATGGCCATGCCCTTGTTCACAGCTGAAGTAGCATACTCTTTAGTCCATCAAACTTCATCCAACACTGATCCAACTCCTACACAAGAGTTTGATCCACTTCTAGAGCCTATTTGGGCTTAGGATTCTCTCACCGACACCAATTCATTAGACTTAGTCTTGCCCTATGATGAAGCTATAATTGAGGCAATGACTAGTCYGGACAAACCCTGGGAAGATCTTCATCACAGATCATACTTCCTCCTAGAGTTAAGCAGAATCAAAGTTGGAGAATTCACCTTGACTATGATGGGAGATAGGTCTTGTCCTATTAATCCCTTAGCTACACAGGAGGTTTATGCTGAGGGTAATATGGCAACTATCTGTTAGGGTCCTAACCCCCACATAGGTAGATCAATATATTCAGATGTAATAAAGGTCAATATTAATAAGGCCTTACAATAAAATAGAATAAGGCAGATGAAAGAAGACCTAATAGAATCTTCCGCTTCTAGAAGGATCTTCCTCTAGATGCTTCTCTTGATAGACATATTTAGTATAAATAAGGGTTGAGGGTATGAAAACCCTAGCTTGGAGATTATTGTAATAGAGTGCTACTCGATTGGAGGTTGCCCCCTTGAAGAGGCCTGTGAACATTGCTTTCTGAATCAAAGTGTTATTTCTGTTGTTGTTCTTATATCATTTCTGTGTTATTGTGGAGATTATGCTGGATATATTATTGTTATTCTGCCATTAATAACATTTTATTTATGTTCTTCATATTTATTATATCTGGTATCTTGCAAGTGGTATCAGAGCACTTTCCTTGGCATAAATTGTGGGAATTTGTTTCTGAGTAGAGACGTATTCCGATGTCTTTAAGCCAAAGAGATCTGTCGTTACATGCATAAACCCACAGTTGAGGGATTCATACATGCAGGAAATACAAGTGGTTCTTAAGCGCACATCCGTTAGCCACCCTCGTAACCCCTGTTTGTATCCCTTCGAGTGGTTTCGCATCAAACAACACCTGTGTATGGATCAGCCTAGATTTCCTGAAGCAATCTTTAGATAAACCTATCAATCGCCGTACTGCTATAGTGTCACCAAGAACAACACTTGGGGAGATACTCTCTAGTACCTGGGTAGTTGGGTAGTACGGCTAAGGGTACGGTCTATCCTCCTTAGTTAGTGCCCTGAGATATCGGGCCGAGTACTACTGTTGGACCCCGCACGTATATCAAAGAGATATAGCACAGGAAAAACCCTTATTTGTAGAACCCTCGAATACCTAACCCTTGGGGGAAAGAAACATCAACAAATTAAAACAGACCAGATCTATTGCCGCGCAATAGTGTTCAGGTTGACATGTAAATACACATTTCTTTCTGGTTAAGCATTTGGGGATTTCATCACCGCAATATTCTTTAGACCGGAGTATAACTCTGCAGGTGTAAAAAAAAAAAAAAGTTTGGAAATTTTTTCCCCATTATTTGAGACCTATTCCATTGGATTCATCTCTCTACCCTTATCACATTCATCCATATTATTTTTCGGAAAAAAAGTTTGACCCCACCCACCCCTTTTCAATTCACACATCCTCATGGCCCATACCCATAGCCAAGATCTGGAAACTCGCTTCAACACCTTGCAATCTGGTTTCCTCGAGACCCAAAAAGAAGTGAAACAAATCAATGCTACTGTTGCCTCCATCTATTCATTCATCAATGAAACCGTAAATACAACCATGCAGTCCTTAATGGAGGAAGTCAAACAAGAAATAACCACCCAACTTGAATCTGTCTTTGCATCCCTCTGCACCAAACTGAAGATCCCTACAGATGACCATTTCTCTGAAGTACCTTCAAATACCGAAGGTGAACATTCCTCACATTCCCATACCTTTCAACACCAACACTTTCAACATGACATATGCCTTCCACGGGTGGATGTGACCAAATTTGATGGCTCGGACCCCACTGGTTGGGTAACCGAAATGGAACATTATTTCTCCTTATACAACATCACAGATGACTTGGCCAAACTCCGGTATGGTGTTCTCCATCTAGATCAAGAATGTTGGCAATGGTGGCAATGGAGAAAAACTTCATGTCAAGGGTATATTGCTTGGACCCAATTTGTGGCTAATCTTTATGAACACTTTGACACGGACACCAACCATTTGGGCCGTTTGACAAAGTTGAAACAATCAGGAGCAGTAGAAGACTTCATAGTTGATTGATGATTTCTTTCGAGAGTGTTTTATCAGTGGCCTCAAGGAGGATATTCGGGCCCATGTCCTCATGGCTCGACCCTCGACTTGGGTGGAGGCTACTAAAAGAGACAAAGATGCACAACAGGTTGTATCATCTCAAAACCAAAAACCCTCCTTTATCCCTCTCCCTAAACCCATCACTCCCACTACTCCCTCTGCCCCATTAAAGATCCAAAAATTGACCAGGGCTGAAATGGCTGAATGCCAACTCAAAGGCCTTTGTTATAATTGTGATGACAAATATTTCTTGGGCCACAAGTGTAAGGAACAAAAGCTTTTTATGGCCATCTCTGCGGATATTTCGGAAGAGGATGTTGAAACTCCCCTTGTGTCTGAGTCACCTGAAATCACTGACATAACCCCTCCCTCCGACCCTCCCGAAGAAGAACCCGTCATTTCCCTCAATGCTCTCACTGGCTTTTCCTCTCCCCAAACCCTCAAGTTAATTGGTTACATCAAGCATCGGAAGGTCATCATTCTGGTTGATAGTGGAAGCACCCATAATTTTATTCATCGCTGCATTTCCCAAGAAACTCATTGCTACATCCATGGTGTCAACAATTTCCAAATCATGATTGCCAATGGTGGTTCCATGAAATGTGGAGGGCATTGTGAAAATGTGCGTCTCCAAATTGGTGACTACCACCTAAAATCCCATATGTTTGTTATCGACATGGGTGGTTGTGACATTGTGTTGGGTGCCGACTGGCTAAGAAATTTGGGTCCCATTCTCATGGATTTTAAGGCATTAACCATGCAATTCAACCAGGAAGGCCACCAATATAAATTCCAAGGCATCACTGTTGGTTCACCTGAGGTCATTAGTTCCCATCGCATGGAAAAGCTGCTCAAAAAAGGTCATTCTGGTGTCATTGCCCAACTCCATGCCATCCAGGCAACAGAGACACCCCCGATGCTGCATGACCTCCAAGCTCTCCTTTCTAAACATCAAATGGTATTTTCCACTCCCCAAGGACTCCCTCCTTCCCACGGTGTTCATGATCATTCCATTCCCCTTGTACCCAGAAGCCTTCCTCCCAATATTTGTCCATATTGCCACCCCTTTTCACAAAAAAAATGAAATTGAGAAAATGTTCCAGGAACTCCTTAATGCAGGTGTTATCTGCCCTAGTACAAGCCCTTACTCTTCTCCTATAGTCATGGTCCTAAAGAAAGAAGGTTCTTGGAGAATGTGTCCTGACTTTCGTGCCCTCAACAAACTGACCATTAAAGACAAATTTCCCATTCCTGTCATTGATGACCTCCTAGATGAATTGAGTGGTGCCAAATTCTTTACTAAACTTTATCTTTTCTCGGACTATCACCAGATATGTATGTAAGATGCAGACATTCCCAAGATGGCCTTTTTCACTCATGACAACCACTATGAGTTTTTGGTCATGCCCTTTGGCTTGTGTAATGCCCCCTTCACCTTCCAAAGCCTCATGAATCATGTCTTCTGTCCCTTTCTCCGTCATTTTGTCTTAGTTTTCTTTAATTATATCCTCATCTATAGAAAAACCTAGACAAACCATCTTACTCATGTGGATCAAGTTCTCCATCTCTTCTCCCAGCACCAACTTTTCCTGAAACAGTCTAAATGTGCTTTTGGTGCCTCAGAAGTAGAATACTAGGGTCATCTGGTTGGCAAGGATGACATCAGGGTGGATCCAAAAAAGATTGAAGCTATGCAAGATTGGCTGCACCCAAAGACTCTCAAAAGCTTGCATGGATTTCTGGGCTTAACAAGGTATTATCGCAAGTTTGTTAAGAACTACAGAAAGATTGCAGCACCTCTCACTGCTCTCCTCAAAAATAACTCTTTCACTTGGAATCCAGCCGCTGCTCAAGCTTTTCAAACCTTGAAGACATCCATGTGAACCACTCCAGTTCTAGCCCTTCCTGATTTCACAAAGACCTTTGTGTTGGAATGTGATGCCTCAGGGAAAGGAATCGGCGTTGTCCTTATGCAAGAGGGTGGACCTTTGGCCTTCACCAACAAGCAACTATCTAAAAGGAATCTGGGGAAACCCATTTATGAAAAGGAAATGTTGGCTATTTTTCATGCCCTTGATCTGTGGCACCCTTATCTCTTGGGGCAACGCTTCCAAGTTAACACCAACCATCAAAGCCTCAAGTACTTTTTGGAACAACGCATTTCCTCCCAGGAGCAACAAAAATGGGTGACTAAGCTCTTTGGTTATGATTATGAGATCATTTACAAGAAGGGTGAAGACAATATAGTGGTGGATGCACTGTCCCGAAAATATGAAGAAGAAGGATCCCTTTTTTCCCTTTCCTTCATTGTACCTGATTGGCTCCAAGCTGTGTTCCAGGAATGGCTTCAAGATCCCAAAAGTTCACATATGATCCAACAATTACAGACCAAGGCTCTGACTCCCCCAGGGTACTCTTGGCTCCAAGATGAGCTTCGATACAAAGGCCATTTGTATTTAAGTAAACAATCAAAGCTTAAATCCACGGTACTTTCTGAGCTTCATGCTACACCCACAGTGGGGCACTCAGGGTTCACCAAAACATATGACAGGGTCAAACGTTCTTTTTTCTGGGATGGTATGAAACAAGACATCTGTAATTTTGTCGTTGAATGTGAGGTGTGTCAACGCCACAAGGGAGAAACAGTCAAATCTCTGGGCACACTATAACCACTTCCGATTCCACCTTCTATTTGGAAGGATATCTCTATGGACTTTATTACCGGCTTACCCAAATCAGGGAATAAATCGGTCATAATGGTGGTTGTGGATCTCCTTTCCAAGTATTCTCATTTCTGTGCTCTTCAACACCCATTTACTGCATCCATGGTGGCTCAACTTTTCATGGACCATGTCTTCAAGATTCATGGCATGCCGCACTCTATTGTTTCTGATCGTGACCCAACTTTCACAAGCAATTTTTGGCAAGAACTGTTTAAGCTACAGGGCACCCAATTGCATCTCAACACAACTTATCATCCCCAGACTGATGGTCAAATGGAAGTTGTCAACAAGTGTTT
>ML812185.1:2519-17272 GCA_009831015.1 Picea engelmannii
ATTATTGGAGATAGCATTACATACTTTGATGGTAAACTGGTAGGGATAAGGGGCATGTAGTGCAGTAGTAAAACAGCATTTCAGCTGGGGACAGGTCCTGGGTTAGATTCTTAGCCTGCCCAATTTTGAAGATAATTCACCACTCCTGTTTGAATTATTCATTGTACACATTAGACTAAACTGAAGTGCGTCATCTATCATTATGGCTTTCTCTTGTATACTGTGATTGTTTACTTTGCCAAAATAAACAATGTACTATCCCCACTTCATCCCTATCAAAATTGCTTTTGTCTCTGTATTTAATTTCTCTGCCGAATCAATGGGCACTTGCCACTACTTATTTGCCTGTAGATTGATACTGCTTGTTGTTTTTTAACAGTGTAGATTATTTGGTTTTATGCATTCAAAGCTGAATGAAAAATTTATTACACTTGACACCTTTGTGTTGCCTCCTCATTTAAAACTTTCTACTGTCAATTGTGGACATCAATACACATTGTTTCTGGCTTACTGAACATAATATGTTAGAGCTCTCATACTTTCTTGAAAATTTATAATGCAGTAACAAAGTGATTGATTGTACAGCCAAAGATACACTGTGGCTGTGTTTTTATTTCCTTAAGCATTTTCACAATACCTCTTATGGTATTCCATTAGTTTAATATTAATTAACCTGACCCCTTATTGTTTTTCTGTTAACAGAATGGAGCAGGACCCGTTTTCAAAACTTTTAAAAACTGATGTAAGTTTGTTTATACAATTCAAATATTATAATTATAATGCTTTCCTCCAAAGTTTAACAATTGAAGCAACTACGTTACATTTTGGTTTCTTCTATCCAGTCCATTCGGAATTTCCAGTTACCAACAGACGAGGATGATCCTGTCGATTACATTAGTAACAGTAAAGTTGAAGGAAGTTGTGGCTACTCATATTCCAAACTTTTAAACCGAGATGTAAGTTTGTTTGACCCCATTCAAATATTATAATTTGCAGCTTTTGCATCCATATTTAATAATTCAGGCAACTGTGTTTCTGTCTGTTCCTTCTGTTCAGTCTATTCGAAATTTCCAGTTACCAAAAGATGAGGATGATCCTGTCAATCATACCAATAGCAGTAGTGTGAATTGTACGGAAAACAAAGGTACACAAGTATGATGTTTGACTTGCTATTTTTGAAAAACTGGGGTAAGAAATCACTGCACAGTAAAAACTGGTTTGGGCTTAGTATTGCATATCTTGGGTTCTTAATGTTCTGGTTTGGTCTTAGTGTTGCATCTCTGGTGGAACCTAATGTTCTGTTTTGGGTTTAGTATTGCATATACAATGGTTCAGCCTACTACCTAGTTCGAATTGAGAGTGAGAAATCTGATGATTCCATGTCCTGTGGATTTAATGAACAGGTTTTGAACCAATGATTGAACATGAAAGTGGGAGTAACACTGAGAGGCCATCAAATTTGCCATCACAGGTAACATTAAAGAGAAAGAGAAACAAGGATGAAGCAGAGGTTGGTTGTGATGCATCTGAATACAATGATGCAGATGGTGATGTTGAGATATCTGAAGAATATTACAGGACCATGCTTGAAAACCATGCAAGGACGTACGCGTACAAGAGAGCTAGGCTGGAAGAAGCCGCTTCTTCAAGAAGTCTGACTGTAGGGGATGCTGCCCATGAACTGAGGATTAATAGCGATCTTGATGTTGCTGTTGATTATGTTCTGGATCAATTTCCTTTATCAACACCTGGACTCCATATTGCACCAAATAAACCTATTCAGAATCCTGCAATTTATGACCAGTTGTCATCATCTCAAAACTTTAAACTCTTTCCAAATGCTCAAACAAATAATTTCCATCCCGAAACATTTGGTTTTCCTTTAGAAACATCACCAGCACAACCCGACACAGTAAGTATAGAGCGGTTCTTAGTGTTTGAAGCAGGCACATCACAACTTCGTTCTGTAAAGGTTTTGGAAAAGGCATATGGTTACGAGGTCAGATATATTGCTTTCATCAATATTCTTGCTGTATATTGCGTATTTTTATTTGTTTGAAAAGTGACTTGAAAAAGAGCACATGTCCATTTATAGGTCACGAATCCTTAGTTACATGGTTCTACCTTAAATATTGAGGTGAATTTTTTGAAGTTTATTATTAGTTATGAAAATTAACAAAAAAAATTGTCGTGATTATCCATGTTTATAGGTTATTGAACACAACGTACTCGAAAAGCTGTCCATACAGGAATATCCAAATGTTATCGTAAGGAACGGTGCCGAGAAAATTAAAGAGGAGTGGACCAACATTGTGAAAAGAGACTTGCCAAAACACCAAAAATCCTTCCTGACATATCATAAAAAGAAATCTTATGATGCTAAGAAAGTTGCAGATTATTGCCAAAAGGAGGTATTAGGCATTTATCAGAACTTTTGCACACGCCTTTAATTAATTGTATTATGTTTAATTAAATTCACTTAGTTTGTTTGCAATCCTATCTTCTATGTCTCAAATTAAAATTTAATATTCTGCAACAGGCTGTTCAGGTTATATGTAGCAGCTTGCTAGATTTGTTTTCGGGATGTTTTCAATAGTTATCCTTAGAATCGCTTATGTATATTGTTCCAGGTGAAATCTAGATCTATACTATCCTTGAAAATGGTAAAAGCTAAAGTGGCGTGCGCCCGGAAATTAGCTAAAGATATGCTGTTGTTTTGGAAACTCGTGGACAAGGAGGAGGTACAATATTTTTCCCATTAAATAGAAGACATCTCTCTTTGTGCTATTTATTGTAGGGATAAAAAGGAAATTTAGCCAATGCACTTGAAAGAGAAGAGATTATGAGAAAGCATATATAATAACACGTGATGAAATTTGAAAGCTTAGTGCAAATTGCAGATTGAAGTGCTCTTATTCCACGAGTCCTTCCATATAGGATTTTCATACTGCAGGAAATGACAGGCTGGAGCTTGTTTTAGAAATTTGATGAGACTCAATAATAATAATAAGCATTGAATATGAAATGGAGTTAGCCAGTATAACCTATATATGAACTTCATTATCAATAAAGTAGCATGTGACATGTCAAATAAGTTGATGCATTTTTCTCCAAGCTCAAACACTGTGAAGTATAAAAATTTGAAGAGATACTAGTAAACTTAGCCGACTATTTTAAAACATAACACGGAGTAAAGTTTTATCCTGATGTAAGCAGTATTAGATTGCTGACTCGTTGATTCTCTTCCAGGCTGAAAGGAGGAAAAAAGAAGAAAGAGAGGCAGCAGAAGCCTATAAGCGTGAAGAAAAAGTTAGAGAAGAAAGAAGACAACAACAGAGGCTGAACTTTTTACTCTCACAGACAGAGCTCTACAGTCATTTTATGCAGAACAAGACAAGTTCACAACCTATTGCTGGAGCTTCTATTGACGAGGAAGATGTAGCACGAGAGTCATACGATGTGACATTAACAAATGATAAGGATATAGAAGAGGTTGCTTTGAAAGAGAAATCCTTGAGAATTGCACAAAATGCTGCCTCCCAGCAGAAAAAAATAACAACTGCATTCGATAGTGAATGCCTGAAGTTTCAAAATATGGGAGCTAATGGGTTATCACAAGATGGTATAGCCGAAGGCTCTCATAACATGGACTTGCTTAATCCGTAAGTTTTATATTTGAAAGTTAATAACTGATCACTTTAACAAAATTGTTTGTTGCGTCCTTCTGTTGCTATGTTAGTATGCCTCTTGGAATCTGATGTACTTTCGTATTTAAATATGCAGTTCGTCAATGCCTCAAACTTCATCTGTGCCAACACCAAATCTGTTCAAAGGAATTTTAAAAGAATACCAGTTGAAGGGCCTTCAGTGGCTTGTGAATTGTTATGAATATGTCCGCACTATTTCACACTTTCTGCACAATTGCCTTTTTTTTTATCATTATGGGGGCCCTATTTTTCTGATGGAAGTTTTATTTTCATCTATGTAGGGACTGAATGGCATCCTAGCTGATGAGATGGGTTTGGGAAAGACAATCCAAGCTATTGCATTTTTGGCTCATTTAGCTGAGGTAAAATCTAGTTTTTTTAAATGATATTTTCTATCATCTTTTCTTTCCATTGAGAATCAATGAGTAATCTGTTTGGTGATGTGTCGTTATTTTAACATGTGATTATCATTAGATAGAAATATAAAGGCTCGGTATTGTCATTTCCCAGGTAAAGAATATATGGGGACCATTTTTGGTGGTTGCACCTACTTCTGTGTTGAATAATTGGGTTGATGAAATTAACAATTTCTGCCCTGATTTGAATGTTATCCCTTATTGGGGTGGACTTCAAGAACGTATTATACTTAGGAAAAAGATAAACCCTAAGCAACTTTATCGAAGGTTCACAAATCAATTTTTCTTATTTAACTGATTCGTTACTTCTATTCTGTAATATTTTTCCATATGGTTTTCAATGAATAATCTATATGATATGTTAGATTGAAGTGTTTCTGTTTTTTCCTTCCTTTGCAGGGAATCGAGTTTCCACATAGTCATTACAAGTTACCAGCTAGTAGTAGCTGATGAGAAGTACCTCAGGAGAGTTAAATGGCAGTATATGATTTTAGATGAGGCTCAAGCCATTAAAAGTGCATACAGGTAGTTTAAATGTAGTTTCTTGATTTCACTTTCTGGTTTGAACTGTCATTAGGTATGCGATGCTTGATTAATATATAGTCCTTTGATGTGTTACATATATGTGCACTGTTATTTCAAAAGGATAATTAGGATTTGAAGTAATTCAATTTTCCCTTTTAAGCTTTGAGATATTTGTATTTTCACAGTTTACGGTGGAAAGCACTCCTGAATTTTAAGTGCCGAAATCGTCTCTTGCTTACTGGAACTCCTATTCAAAATAACATGGCAGAACTTTGGGCACTGCTTCATTTTATTATGCCAACATTATTTGATAGCCATGAGCAATTCGATGAATGGTTCTCAAAAGGGTATAGCCTCATTCCCTGATCTTGTTTTTTTGATAACGAAGCATTATATTTAGAAGGCTTGACTGATTTTTTGGGTACTCTAAAATTGCAATATAATTTTATATCTTTTGCAGCATAGAGAATCATGCAGAGCATGGAGGTGCATTGAACGAACACCAACTTAATAGACTGGTAAGACTTGCTATCATACTCTATAAAGGTTTTTTAAAAGAAGAATGAAGGATAGAATGCATCTACTTCTTCGGGGGGTGGTTGGGTGTATATGATGGGAACTGCCTTTTTCTGTTTTTTGGTTAGTGCAGCATCTACGAAGGGAAGCTCATTTTGCGTAACCTGCAAATTTATTTATCCCTTCATTAGGCTTTGTTTCACCGTTAAAGTTTTACTCATGCTTTGTTCTGGTTCTGGCGTTAGTAAATTTCTGCTTGCACTCTCTATTGAAAACATATGCTGGTAAACTAATTATTGGTTATGATTTTCGATCATCAGCATGCAATTTTAAAGCCTTTTATGTTGCGTCGAGTTAAGAAAGATGTGATTACAGAAATGACAAACAAGAAGGAAGTTACTGTGAGCTGCACTTTGAGCTCTCGTCAGCAAGCATTTTATCGGGCCATTAAGAGTAAGATCTCTGTGGCTGAATTATTTGATAGCATTCAAGGTCATCCCAGTAAGGGCAATGTTTGTAATCTCATCAACATTGTTATGCAGCTGAGGAAGGTATGGTCATAGCTCTCTTTCTAAATGATATTTGAATGGGTTTTCTTGATTCTAGTTCTATTGTGGAATGAATCATATTTTAATATAAATGAACAGTTTTCATGGGAATCGCCTAGTAATATTCACACGTTAAATATGTTTGATTAGTAAACAATTGAGATTAGAGAATCAATATGAAGTTGGGTTGTTTACTGGAGCTAAATCCTTAATCTGATGGAGATTAAAAAGCTTGGCCTTTTATTAATGTTATAGTTTCCAAATAAAATTTACAAGAGGGTTTATTCTTTGTGGCATTAGGTCTGCAATCATCCAGATTTATTTGAAAGAAATGAAGGCCGCACATTCTTGCACTTTGGGCGAATCCCAAACTCTCTTTTACCGCCTCCTTTTGGTGAATTGGAAGAAATACACTATGCTGGAAGTCGAAACCCTATCTCATACAAGGCAACAAATAAAAATCTATTTTTTATTTCTTGGTGGACTAACTACAGTAATGATGATGGTTATATCATATATATGCAATTATTTTAAATTCCTTTTTCATTTACAACACTCATATCATGCACATGATTTTCAGGTTCCCAAGTTGATTTACAGAGAGGGTATTCAAAGCCTGCCTACTTCGTGCACTGGATCAGCTCAGGGGTTTCAGCAGAAGTGGTTGGACAACCTGTTGAATGTGTTTTCTCCACAGCATGTCCATAGATCAGTTTTTCCACCAGAAGCAGATTCTCTTGGATCTGTTTTACCTGTTAAAAGTGGTACATTTGGCTTTTCTCGCATGATTGACATGTCACCAGGGGAGATAGTTTTTTTCGCTAAAGCTTCAGATATGGAGCGGTTGTTGTTTTCTTGCATGGCACAAGATCTGCAAATATTAAATGAAATCATTGATGTTTTTCTGGAAAGCGAGGAAAATAGATTTCAGTATGATCGGATGGGGGAGGGAAAAGTCAGAGCTGTCACTAGAATGTTGATGTTGCCAACACGTGCAAAATTAATCTTATTGAAGACAAAGCATGCCACAGGGCCTGAAAATGCACCGTATGAGGAATTGGTTGTCTCCCATCATGACCGGTTTCTCAATAATGTTGCATTGCTAAAAGCTATTTATTCTTTCATTCCACCAGTTCGTGCACCTCCGGTATGTTTTTAAGTTTGAAATTTGTTCAACTGCCAAGCAATATGTTTTTACTTAGTTTAATTTGTTACTTTTGTCAATTATACTTTTTATGCTTTTCGCATACAATCTTGTCTGCATTGGTCAAAACATAACATTCATAGCTGCTTGGTGGAAGACATTCACTGAAGCTTGATCATTGGTTTGTAGGTTGATGTTGTATGCCCAGATAGAGGTTTTGCATATCAGAGAGCAGAAGAACTTCACCATCCATGGTTTAAAAAGCTATTAGTGGGATTTGCTCGCACATCTCAGTTCAATGGTCCAGCCATACCACAGGATCCTCAACATCTAATTCAAGAAATAGATTCAGAATTGTTTAATCAGAAGCCAGTCCTGGATCTTACTAATAGGATATTCGGATCATCACCCCCTTTAAAACATGTTGATATTGCAAAACTGCTAAGGGTATGCTCCTAAATTTTTGGATGGTTAATATTTTGATTGATTTATAGGCTTGGCAAATACATTCAGCCATTTTCTTTAGAAAGCATGAGATAATTTGCATTCTAAACCCATATTATCACTTTCAGATTTTAATTTAGTTTCCTGTCTTTTATCTTAACATAGAAGTCAACAAAATGAAGTTCAAAAGGAATTCAAATTTCTTATTTATGTTATTTTAAATACGCTTTCTGACATGGCTACAGGATTCTGGAAAACTTCAGACACTGGATGCTTTGCTGAAGCGTCTTTTTGCTCAAAACCACCGGGTTCTCCTGTTTGCACAAATGACTAAAATGCTTGATATTCTTGAGGTGGGAGTCAATTTTTTTTTTTTGATAAGTCCTTGATCGTAGATTTTCAATGTTTTTCTTTGATGTAATCTCTTTTTAAATTGCTTTTCTGAACTTCTGAACTTTCTTATACAAGCTGCACATATAAGATATTTGTCTGATTAGTGTGTTGTGCCAGAGCACACAGAACTGATGTTCTATGATCAGGATCAGGTTACAAGTGGTTTTAACTACTTGGCCTTGAAGGATGTATTGGCATTTGAGCCAAAATGATAGTCTATGAGTTTAATTTGTTGTCTTGCATTTTCTTTGTGTATTAATGTTTTTTTCATAATCAGCTGACAAAGCTGTATCTTGTACAGGACTATATGAATTATAGAAAGTATAAGTTTCTTCGCCTGGATGGATCTTCAACTATAAAGAATCGTCATGACATGGTCAGAGACTTTCAAAGCAGGTAGGAATACCATTCTGGCCAACACTAGTGAGTATGGCCAGTATTAACTACCCAATACTTAGCCAGATCCCATACTCGACATACTTATCAGTACGTGTAGCTGTGAGTCATATGAGTATGGTAACTATGAATGAGATGGGTTTTTGGGGGAACTTCATGCATGCATTGGAGTAAAGTTTAAACTCATTTACATTGTGTTTTTTTTTTTAATTCAGGCAAGATATATTTATCTTCATGTTAAGCACAAGAGCTGGCGGTGTGGGAATTAATTTGACAGCAGCTGATACTGTCATATTTTATGAAAGTGATTGGAATCCAACCTTGGATTTACAAGCCATGGACAGAGCACATCGGCTTGGACAAACTAAGGAGGTCAGTTAAAATTTCTTCATAAAATTTGAACAGTTGAACTCTTTTAAGTGATGGTTTAAGACCAACTGTTGGGCAAGCTGCCCTTCCTTGGTTGAGATTTTATTTTGTTTCAATGAAAACATACATGTGTCTGAAGTTTGAACCTTTACGCTGTGGATGCATCCTTTGCATGGCATATTATTACGTAAATATAATAAGATATTATATTACAGTATAGTATATGTTATAAAATGCTATATATCAAGTTATATTCTGTATTCAATATTATTATATTATACATTGTAATATATATATATTTTCCCGCGTGCTGAAATTCCTTTCTCGTGAAGTGCAGTGGATTCATGATTTCCATCACATCTCCTTTCTTAAGTTTATTACGTGTTAATTTTTTTCTTTGTTCTTCAGGTCACTGTGTACAGATTAATTTGTAAGCAGACTGTAGAAGAGAAGATTTTACAAAGGGCTAATAAAAAAATTATAGTTCAACAACTTGTCATGCAAGAGGGGAATGCACACAGTGATGCGTGGGCTCCAGATGATGTAGTTTCATTATTGTTAGATGATTCTGAGCTGGAGCAAAGGTTAAAGGTGCAACTTTCCGTTCAGGTGGTGTACATCTTATATTCTCTTGAAGTTTAGGTTCATGTAGCTGGAAAAAGATTCTTATAATCTGTTTTGTGATAAGGCTTATTGGGATAATAATTACCTGGCGTAATATAATCTGTACTATACAGTGTCAAATGCGTTTATATTGAATGATTGTAAGAGTTGTTTCCTAGGATGTGGTTTCGGTTTCTCTACAATGCATTCAGATCTAACTGATATCATTATTGTTGAAACCTTAATACTCTATTTTGTGACAAGGTTCAAGGTTCAAACTTTATGGGTATAATAATTACCTAGCATTATATAATATGATCTGTAGTGTACCGTATCAATTGTGTTTGTGTTGAATGATTGTCCGAGTTCTTTCATAGAATGTAGCTTCATTTTCTCTAAAATTCATTCAAAATCAACTAATGTCGTTATTGTTGAAGCCTTTGTCAACAAATTATGCGAATTACTTTATTGTATTTGCTCTAGTATGCTCTAATCTTCTTGCCTTTCTCTGAGTGTTTTCATCTAGTGCAGTTACTTTTAGTTTCTTTCCATTTCCATGGTTGCATTTTAATACATTGGCTCCTGCTATGGTGATAATTATTGGATCATAATGCATTTTACCAGGGAAAGGAAAGTCAGTTAAAGAGAAAGAGAACAGTTTGGTTTGATGCAGAAGGCAATGCTTCTTTGGAAGACTCTAATCTGCTCTCGAGGGAGACTGAAATAGAAGAAAGTAGCAAGGTTAGTTTACTACGGGAAATATAAATTTGACGAAAGTATGGCCATCTAGATGTATTTTGTGTGTTTGCATGCATAGGTTTCTTTAGAAATGCCAATGCTATAGTTTACTAGTTTGCATCTCTCTGATTACTTTCATCCCGTGCACTTACATTTGGTTTCTTTCCATTGCTGTGGTTGTATTTTAATGCATTTCCTCATGCTATGTTGATAATTATTGGAGCATAATGCATTTCACCAGGGTAAGGGAAGGAAAGTAAAGAGCAAGAGAACAGTTAATCAGCTTGACACAGAAGGAAATGCTGCTTTGGAAGACTCTACAAATCCACTGACAGGGGAGACGACTGAATTAGAAGGAAGTAGAAAGGTTGGTTCACTTTGGTATATATAAATTTGACAAAAGTATTTTTATCTAGATGTACTGTATGTACTCAATACGTAGGTTTTCTTGACAATGCTAATGCTTCCTTTCCAGACAACTTGTAAGAGATGAACACTGATTTTAATAATGGTCATAATTCTATAGGGAAAAAGTAATGTGGGTAGAAAGGTGCCTTCAGAAGCAAAACGTTAGATTGCACGGAAAGCTGTCGAGTATTTTGATGTATTTCTAAAACCAACTGATTGTAATCAATTGAGAATTGATGGACATTCCAAATAGAAAAGAAGAGATGGCAGGAGGGCTGGGAATAATACAAAAGAAAGTTCACAACCAAAATATCCTGTTGGGCTAGCTGTTGAACTTGCAGAACTGGCTTCTTCGGTTATTGACTCTTCTACTATCAAAATACAGAAGTAGGAAGAAACACTCACAGAGAGCCCTCTGTGAGATAGAGGCCTTCACGCTGCATTCCTGTTTTATGGGTTGTTGTAACAAATAAAGAAAAGGGAATGGTACTTGATGTGGCCTGTTAGTCAGCAGAAAGCTTCAAATGGCAATACTTAAAACATTGTACACGTAGGACTAGCAGTAGAAATTGGCATCTTGATACGATTAATATTTATTATGCTTTAAACTATCATAGAGCACCAAAGTATGCCCTATTTTCAATATGCTTACCTTAAAAGTAACTACCATGATTTGAGCTCCAAAATGTGCACAAAAAAGTAGTGCAAACTTTGGACCAAACATAGTAGTCGTAGGAAGCTACTAAAGCTTAAACTTTTGTGGTTGTAATATGAGGTTTAAATCATTTTTTCATTATTATATATTAATGAATAAGTTTCTTCTCAATTCTCATGATTAAGTTATTTATATTTTTTAAACTTCATCCAATGGGAATGGAAAGAAACTTGATATTGGAAAGCTTACCTATACAAATGTCAAATGTGCAGCAAATGATATGAAATCACATTATACTACAACTCTTCTTACACATGCTTATTGTGATATCCTTTTGGCTATTAAATAATTATACTACAACTCTTCTTACACATGCTTATTGTGATATCCTTTTGGCTATTAAATAATAATCCTACCTTACAATTACCAGCCCACAATTAATGATATGAAATCACATTATACTACAACTCTTCTTACACATGTTTATTGTGATATCCGTTTGGCTATTAAATAATAATCTTATCTTACAATTACCAGCCCACAATTAATGATATGAAATCACATTATACTACAACTCTTCTTACACATGATATCCTTTTGACTATTAAATGATAATCCTACCTTATAATTACCAGCCCACAATTACACATGCTTATACAAATGTCAAATGTGCAGCAAATGATATGAAATCACATTATACTACAACTCTTCTTACACATGCTTATTGTGATATCCCTTTGGCTATTAAATGATAATTCTACCTTACAATTACCAGCCCACAATTAATGATATGAAATCACATTATACTACAACTTTTCTTACACATGCTTATTGTGATATTCGTTTGGCTATTAAATGATAATCCTATCTTACAATTACCAGCTCACAATTAATAATATGAAATCACATTATACTACAACTGATATGAAATCACATTATACTACAACTCTTCTTACATATGATATCCTTTTAACTATTAAATGATAATCCTACCTTATAATTACCAACCCACAATTACACATGCTTATTATGATATGCCTTTGGGTATTAAATAATAAACCCGCCTACCTTACAACTACCAATCCACAATTAATACCTTAATTAGAGTACAACTACCAATCCACAATTAGTATCTTAATTAGAGCATGAGAAGATATGGGATTGACCTTTTGCCATATTTTCTCACATAAATGAATATAAAAACGTCGTCTCACACATATAAATTTATACAACTTTACACCTACCACAATTAATATTAAATGAATGACTTTAGATTAAACATGAATTATCACATATCACAATTAATATTATGGATGACTTTAGATTACAACATGACTTATCACATGATTAGAATGTCTAATGAATATTATTCCAACATTTTTTCTCCATAATAACCATTTGGGTAGACTTCAAATGCATATTTCAACATATAATTTATTTTTTAGTAGTGGTTCATAGGTTATAAGGACACTTAGATTTCTATGAAATTATAATAATTTATTGATTCATAATATAAAAAGTGAATGATGTTAAGTCTATCACCAAAGTTTCATAAACTTGGTATAAGATTGTGTAAAGTTGCACAATATATTTTATCAAATTTATACAAAATTGAGCAAAGTTTTGCAATAATATCAATTCAATTGTAGTAGACACTGTATCTTTCATTATATTTTATGTAACATTCCTCTGAAATCAAATTTATAACCTCTTAATACATTAATACATGATGTAATTAAAAAAAAAAAAACTAAATTATTAAGTTAACAATTGTTTTTTTAAATTTTTACTAAATTTGAATTATTATGTAAAATTAATATATAAAAAGAAAAAGAGAGAATCAATAATACTTATATAAGTATATATATTTATTAGTTTTAATAAAATTAAAATTTAATAGAATTAAAGCTTAAAATATAACAAATATAAACTTGTTCAAATAATTTTTCAAATACTTTGACCTAATTTGTTATCATATATATATATATATATATATATATATATATATATATATATATATATATATAATTTATTTTCATATTTCCATTTTAAATCTATTCTTTTTCTTAATAATTTAAGAGTTGAATTATAGTATTTTTATTTTCAACTTTTAAATTTGTTTATATACACATGATAATGATGATGATGATTAATGATCACTAAGATCGAATTTTCCAAGATCACCATACTTTTGTTGAGTTAAGAGGTTAAGAAGGTTGGTAGTGTGATAAATATTTTGAAAATGAGATCTAATATGGGTATAGGCTGGACAATTTAAGAGAAAATGCTTTTCATCTTCAACATTCATTCTTAGAGTCACAAAGGTGACACACTCTTTCATCCCATGGCGTTTTAGGAATTGACCGTTTCACTATGGAGTTGGTGAGAATTTGTTCTTATCTTAGCAATGTTTATTTTTTTCTTTACACTTGGCAAAACAAATAGATAATTTTGATCTTCTAGATTAGGGTTGATTACATCTTTATAATACCTTAATTTTCTATTTTCCTCTAACTTTTTATCACACCACATTTTCTCCTTAAATTTTGATTTGACGCTTTTATTAATAGTATCTTTATTCTGCAAAATGGTTTCTTCCATGATTCCCCAATAGTTTAGCCAAGATCGGGCGTCTTTATGCCATCCTCGCTTGAGTCAATGGTGGTTATGACTTGATTTTGAAGCAATTTTAGGTAGCCTCTTGTCTTCCATGCTGTTTAACTTGTTCTTATACATTAGGTATCTAGTCATAGCCATGCTCTCAATGGGGGAGAGACTTGTTTATAGGAGGAGGATGGGATAGGGCGTATTTCCTTTAATTTTGAGATTATAGGTTATAAAATTCTTTTGTATTTTCTCTATATTTCTCCATGATTCATGAGAGATACTACAACCCCAAACTTCACATCCATAAAGAATAACATGTGTAACAAGAGTCTCAAAGAGGAGTTTCTTATTATCCCAACTCCAAAGATCAGGTGATTTACAATTGTTTTCAAGCCCATAATAAGATTTCCATCCCCACTAATCCTTTTCTCAATGCTATAATTCCAATTGAGCTTGTGGTGTATATCAATTCCAAGATATTTGTGTGAAGTCACTTCCTCAAAGTAGTTTTTGTCATAAACAAATGTATCACAAGAGATCTTATTGGATTTAATAATCATGACCTTAGTCTTATCAGTATTAATAGTCATACCCATATTTGAGCAAAAATCCTTGAGGATTCTTAGTTGGTTTTCAAGATCATGGGGACTCCTTTCCATAAGAACGATATCATCAGCATAAAGAAGAAGATTGATGACTATACCAGTGAGAGTAGGGCCGACACAACCTGCTTTTTCCAATCATTCTTCTAATTTGTCAATGTATATGCCAAAAAGGGTAGGGGACACGGGATAACATTATTTGACTCTGATATTGCAGTTAATCTCTTTTGACCAGCCCTCGGTGTTTTTAAACTTAGCAATAAATTTATCATACATCCTTATTGCAACAACCCTCAACTCGAGAGGCACTTTTATCTCTTCCATCCTATTCCAAAGGTTTTTCCTAGGATCCATGTCAAAAGCTTTTCTAAAGTCAACAAAACAATAAAAAAGAATGGTTTTAGTATTGTGGAACTCCTCTACAATGATCCTAAAGGTAACAAGATGGTCCACAGTTGAATGACATCTCCTAAACCCAACCTGGCCTTTAGCTCTTTTACCGTGACTTTCAAGCCAAAGGCTAATCTTCTTTTCCAAAATAATTCCATAAAGCTTGGCTAAAATCAGGCTAATCATAATGGTCCTATAATTAGAGGGAATGTTTCTATCCCCATTATATATGTGTATAATTTCAGTAATTTTTTTTCTTTTCTTTTAATTATGTGGCATTTTCATTAATACT